>CABFWO010003173.1:67153-95293 GCA_902155825.1 Timema genevievae | reverse complement strand
TCTTTTACAAGTGTTGGTAACCTAAAATCTAAACATATGATTTTTGAACTGTCATCCAGGTAAAGACCTATCGTGAATGAATTATAGGGACACTTGAAATAATCCTGCTTAAAAGTAACATGACAAAATAATAACACTTTAGTTTGAATGGAAACACAGTATTGCCATAAATAATATTCTTATAGTACCTGGACTACTATTTTTAAAACACATGTTTATGTGCTTTTATATGAGTTTTGTTTTAAAACTATACCATAAGAATTTTCACTTGAAAGAAAATGTTTGCAGAACAATTATTTATTTTGGTATATTATTAGGCTTCCCTCTTCTACCCACTTGTGGATATTTTCTGATTTTGATCGAGCTACATGAAGATATATATATAAGGTTGGTTTTGTATTGTTGAATTGGCAGGTATACCAGGCAGACTCGGATCACTACATCAAGAGGGACAAATACTGGGGGCGAGAACTTAATGAAGAAGGTTTCAAAGGAGCATTATACAGATTTTTCCACAATGGGTTCCAGCTGCGCAACCAGGTGATACGACGTGTGATTGGCCGCTTGGATGAGCTACGCCGTGTAATAGAGAGACAGAGTAGCTACAGGTTCTATTCATGGTGAGTTGTTAACTGGTTCAGGGCTTTGTCATTAAGTTGGGCATGAATTTATCTTGAAACTCTTTTAATTTTTTCTTATGGATATAAGGAATTACATTTATAATCAATGATGCACTTAGCCTACATAATATGATCTATAGAATTACTTTTTCCATGTGATTGAATGTGCCTTGATCCAGTTTCTCATTGAGTGTGCCTTGTTTCTAGTTCACTCTTGATTGTAATTGAGTGTGCCTTGTTTTATTTCACTCTTGACTGTAATTGAGTGTGCCTTGTTTTATTTCACTCTTGATTGTGATTGAGTGTGCCTTGTTTTATTTCACTTAAGTTCACTCTTGATTGTAGTTGAGTGTACCTTGTTTTATTTCACTCTTGATTGTAATTGAGTGTGCCTTGTTTAAGTTCACTCTTGATTGTAATTGAGTGTGCCTTGTTTTATTTCATTCTTGATTGTAATTGATTGTGCTTTGTTTTATTTCATTCTTGATTGTAATTGATTGTGCTTTGTTTCAGTTCCTTGTTGATCGTCTATGAAGGCTATCAGTGGGACATCCGACCATCTCTCGACAACTCTTTTTCTCATGACCTTGAGGACAGCACTAGTGATGAAGGCACTACCCATGAGTCTGGAGCATATTATGATGCTGACACTAGCAACTCCTCCTCTCATGAGGACACCAGCCAGGACTGTTACCCACGCGGGTTTGAGGCAGCTACAGCGTCTCGCTTCTGTCCCATATCTGAAGAAACCATGTTTTTGGGTCCACCTACTCCCTCTGGGACCTTGGTCACATCCAGCCCCATGTCTGTGGATAGCTGGACTAATTATAGTGATTGCTCCTGCTCACAACTTACCGAAAGTTCGGAGGATGCTTCATCAGACTTTGAACTCCCCGGAGGAGTAAAAAGAGTGCGTCAACTTTCTCACTGTGAGGATGATGGCTACTCGGAGTTCCCCTCTCCGCTTGTCCTCAACAGTTCGTCTAAGAGGGCTCGTGGAAAGGACACATCTCATTATTCTTTAGGGGCCTACAAAAAATGTGTAGAAAACATTTCGGCTAAGTGGGAGTTGAGTCGAAGGGCTCCAAGGCAAAATGATAGTTGTGGACCTGTGGATATTAGAATTATTGACTTTGCACATACAACATTTGGCAGCAGCAAAGCAGGCTGTAGTAACAATACAATTCACCACGGTCCTGATTGTGGCTTTCTTACAGGTCTTGACAGTTTAAAACGACTGTTTTTAGAAATTCTTGCGGAAGGGTAGCGGTGCTCTTTAATCATTTATTGATATTTGCTAGGCCAAAATTTTCTTCTCAATTCAACAAAATAAACTGCATTTTTTTCTCTCAAGGAAGCGAGATCTCTTTCAGATATAATACTTTTATTTTTTTTAAAAGGTCAAGTGACCTTGTACGAAACAAGTACATTGCAAGATTAAATGTTGGTCATTTTGTGGAAAACCTTTTTCTACTTAGTGGGCATGTTTTTTTAAAAATTTGTGGAACCTCTCAACAGATATGAATATGGATTGTTGAAAAATGACAAACTATTTTTTTCCCAATTTGAATATGTGTTAACAATTCAATTCAAATAGTTGTACACTTAAGATGAATCAACCAGACTTAATATTATCTATGTACAAAGTTTTTGAAAAGTACAGAATTTAATTAATGATTACATTTCAACTGCTTATCTCTTTTTAAAAAAATGACAATTTTATTGAAACATTATTCAACGTAATATATGATCTTATTCATAAGATGAGGTTTTAGATTAAAATAACTGATGTTCAGTTGTGAAGTGACATCTAAGATAATTATTTCATCTGTGAATATATAAAACACTGATAATTATCTCATCTGTGAATATAAAACACTTAAGTGAAAAGTTTTTACCCAGTGATGTATTTCTTTAAAGAACTTTAATATTTTAAAGAAACTCTTTGGAAAGAAACTTAAAAAAAACACTTAAACAGTGCGAAAGAGAGAAGAGTTGCCCGTAAGTGTTGTAGGAATCCACTTGTTAACACTTATAAATGGTTGTTTGCATCACACGACATGTTTCTGTGTGTTACTCAGCCACCAAGTAGATGGACTACTGCAGGATAGTGTGGCCAGAGGCTGGTTCCTCTGGTTGGTTTCAAATGGTCTTCCTCGTGTTCCTAACATTTTCTGTGTTGAGCAGCTCCTGTTCTGTAAACCACTTGATCATTTTTATTTCAACTACCTATTTACAAGTCTCAACACTTGTGGGAATAACTTACCATGCTGATTTTTATGATATTTTCGACAAACTAAAATATGTAGATATTCTTAGTGAAATTTTTTATTAGTTAATCCCTGGCACTTCTTTATTGGAGCTACTCATCATCTACTGGTTAGTAATTAGTATTAAACATAATATTTGGTTAATCAATATAATTAGATGTATCTAAACAAAGAAAAAATGGCACCAAATGGCCATATTTAATTAAACATAGACAATAGGATAGAGGGTAGAGGCCTACACTTACCAGAAAATTGGTGTCCTCAAAGTTAAAAACTAAAAACACAACAAAACACGTAATTATGTAATTTTAGGGGTACATCAGTCCCCAGACTCTGTTTTACTCTCTTTTGTTTAAGAAGGGGACTTCTATACCCCGAAAATGACATAACTATGTGTTTTGTTGTGAACTTTGTGGTCTACAGTTTTCTGGTGAGTGTGTACGTCTCGCCCTTCTATCGTCCTCTCAATGTTTAGTTAAATATAGTATTTAAAATTTAAGAGTAAACAGTTATATCATGAATGGTTTCCTAATTTTATACCAATTATTTGACATATTATTTTAAAAATTGAATCTGTGTACACAATTAAAGTTTATATCATTTTAAACTTATATATGGTGATACAAGAACTAAACAATTGTTGGAAACTTTTAAAATAATAAAATGAATTATTGCATAGTGGTTCGGAAATATATAAGAGTGTGTAGAAACGCTGCACATTATTGTAAAGAAAGTGATGGTGAAGGTAGCCAACCTGAAATTATAGTTTGATTAGGTCTAGATAACAACAAACACACTTCTCTCGTCATTTCGAATTACACTTTTCACACTTTCACGTTGTTTTAATTTTTGGAAATATTCTTTTATAGTATCAAGACACATAAAAACACAAGGAAGGATATTATATGGAACTACATGCTAGAAAAATGTATATATTCAATTGTAATGCTCAACAATCTTATTTTATTAACGCATAATGAGTATGCTACCTCTCCCGCAGAATAGAAAAGAGTGAATGTAAAAGTCAAGAGGGTTTGATCACATAACAATTAACCAATCTTTAGTAACAACTTAACAATTTTATAAGTTTCATTCTCTTACACCAAATATATGATCATAAGAGCCACATTGCAAATTGAAAATACTGAGGGGCTGCATTTCAGAAAATTAAATATGCTCACCATCTTAAGTTAACAAGTTTTGCCCAGAAATGTTGAAATTTCTTTGCAGCAAGGTTGTGAATGTTCTACTTTAAATTGTTTGTTAGAAGTCATAGGTACCTTTCTATAATATTGGGGTTCCGCTAAATATTGGACACATTTGGTTTGCAAATCTTAACAATGATTGGGAATCTATTTATGGTGATTTGTTGGACAATATAACTTGCTATATTTCCACAAATGAGGGAGTCTGCGCAAAAACATGGGAACCCCCATTTTATTCAAATAAATAGCACAGTGCACCGCACATACTTTCTCTCTTGCTTTTATCTTAAGATAGACATTTACTAAAATCGCGTTATGATTTGTGAAATAATATAATAGGTCTGTAGATTGTTTTAGAAATATTTCACAAAATACCATAAATTAAATAATCTCCAGCCTGAGGTACAGACAGAGAAGGCAATGCAAAAACAACTTTTTTGGTTCCAGAGGGGTTATGAAATGTCGACATTTATCAAAATCTTGAGTTTGATTTTTTCTAACGATCACATTATTTTATCTACAAAGTGTCAAGAGAAAGTAATAAGGTGTTAACAGTAATTTATGGTAGTTTACCTTTTGAACTACAAGTTGTTTTTATAGTCAGTCAAGACCTTGATAATAGATAATAGTGAATAATATTTTATTTATTTCTTAGATCTGTAACTAAGGATTTTATAAATATTTAAATAGTGTATATATTCCATTTAATCAATAAGGGTTATCATGTTTCTGGCCAGATCCCCTAAAAGAGTAATGACTAATTTCCAAAAGTCTTACTTAACCACAATTGATGTGTACCTACAATGTTTATAAAAATATTAATCGGACAGCATTGAATGTTAATTCATCAAACGGTCTACAGAGCACACAGAAATGGGCCATATGCAGCCTTTAGGTCGCATGGTTGATATGCCTGTCTTAAACTAACAGCCGCCAAAGTGAAAATATTTTGATTAAAATATAAACTAAGCATGGGATAAAAGGTGTCAAATAGAGTTTCAATAAATATGAAAAGATGATAGAAAATAATCTTCCATATTTAATATAAAATTTCAAGTCCACAGCATATAAAACAAAAACAAAAAATGCATTCAACCTCATTAGTATCTAGGAAAATACACTATCCCTTGACCTAATGGTTCTTTTGTTGATAGAGGAGCTTATGGCTAAAACATGCATTGGTTAGTACTAACAAGGTGTTGACTTGTCTTTTTTTATAAATGTGCATGTCTTTTTCTAGTTTACTCTTAGATTTATTTTCTAATGCAAAATATTTATATACACACACATTTGTTTGATTTATTTTTCAAATCTAACGTGAAAAAAAATTATAACTAATTTATTTCTATTTTAAAGATTATCAGAAATTTTATACAAGTATTTTTTATGCTCCACGACTCTGGTATTATGTTAGTTTAAATGGGTTTCAAAATGATGGAAATCATTTGGATAGCTCTATTAATACAGAAATGGCAAAGGAAAAATTGTGTGCTATATAATTTATTGTGTATATTGAGAAATGTGTTTTTGAAATAGCAATATTTATTCTGTCACCACAAATCCAAGACATGTCCTGCCCACCTTTTTAAAAATCAAGTGTTTAGTTAATTTAATACTGTATATGTGTAGAATAAATCAAACATGTTCCTGATAACTGAGAAATATTTTTTCTCACCTTAAAAATGACTTGTTTAAAAAATTACTTTATTTATTCCCATAAATAATTCATTAATGTTGTAATTTTTCTTAGTAGGAAAATATTTTTTGGTTTGTTCATATATAACATTTAAATATATATTGCCTCACTAAAATAGTGGTTGGTTTTTAATGCTAAATTGTTATGTAATTCTGTCACTTTTTTTTTTTTTTTTTTTTACACTTTCAAACCAAGATTTTAAAACCCTAAAAATATATTAGTGAATGCTGATTAGTATTGTCAGATAAATTATTTTCACAAAATTGAATGATATACATATTCTGGCTGGAACTATGACTATCATTCCTATTATAGGTTGATAGGACATAATTGGTTGAGCCAAATGTTAGATGTTAATGTAATATTTTGACAGTACTTGTATGCATGCAAAGAGGGATAGTGAGTGGCGGTTGACATATTGCTAAACTCGAGAGACAACCTGGTACTTTATTTTAATAATTGAAGGTGTGCTATGTAGTGGGATAGTTTAGTGTGAGACTTGACTTCTTGTATGAGCCCTCAGTGAACAATAAACAGTTACTACTTTTATTTTTTGACAGAGGGGAGATTTTTGTGTGGGTCATAGCTTGAGAGGTGCTAAAGTTACTGTGTAAATTTCAGGGGTAGAGGAATTTGGGAGAGCTTTTCAAATTTTTCACCTTAATCTTTAATTAAATTTTTGCCATCTGTTAATATTTATTAATAATCTATTTTAAAATTACCTTTTTTTGGTCAGTGTGTCCTGCTATACGTATTGTTTTAAATTTGATCTAGTCATTTATTACATTTATTACTTTTTTTGTTCTTATAATAATTTAAAATATAAATAAAAATAAAATTGTAAGAATATTACCTTATTAATTTAAATAACTCTTTGCTAGTTTTGTATCACACTATTATCACTTTGCAATAATTATTATGAATTATTAATAATATAATTAATTTGCCCTCACAGTTGAGCTTTTTGTGTCTGTAGTAAAGGGATCTAAAACACATCCACATACTTCCCTTCAAATAATAGCCATAGCTAGGAGTTTTTTTTAAATTCCAGTTTGTGCCTAGCAAATTTCCCACAAAGCCCCAAAGTAGTGAGCAAAGTTGAACTTGGTTGAATAAATAATTTTAAAACTTAAATCATCATCAACCGTTTCCAGCATGTTGCCGGGTCAGTTTAGTTAAATGCCTATCCTTAAAACTTATTAATGTATTGAAAAAAAAACTTGTTGAACTATTTTAATTTTTTTTAAATAAAATCATACTTCTATATTAAAAGAAAAGTTTTAAAAACTAAAATTGCTTATTTTAAATAATTAAAAAAATTAAGTCATCATAAATTATATTGAATTTTAAATATAGTGTAATAGTAACAAAAAATGAATTACAACTCGATGTAATGTTCCTAAGGAAAGTTTAAAAAAAAGCATTTATGAAAATATGTTTGGATGGGAAAATTTAGCAATATTAAAATAACTTAATAACCCCAATATTTCCTGTCAATTTGTAGTGAATCTCTTCACTTGGTGCTGACCTCTTACCAGAGAGAAAAAATAGGCATTAGTGATTTTCAAGAGTACAAAGTACCTATACTTTTGCATTAAGCTCTTTGTGTCCTAAAATCACTACAAAGAGATACAGCTCTATATCTTCTTTTAGTTAAGCCTCATACTCTCGCCCTTTCATCAACAAAACCAGTTTACTCAGTTGCTGACTTTGACATTTCACTGTCCTGGTCATATGTTGCACAATAATCTCATTGCTAGGTTCTTATTCTCCCTCCTCCCCTCTTGCACATCCCCAAACCTGGAAAAAAGACATCCCAACAAGTAGAGTACACAATTAGTCATTCATCCCCAGACACAATGAAAAATGAAAGGCAAATAAAGGCCCTTTCTCAAGGCGATCCAAATTGTGAACCCATGAATGTTCATTCTAAATTATTGATGAAATGTAATTTATTTATTTATTTATTGATTGATTGATTGATTGATTGATATACACTGATATAGTTTTAATTTTCACATTGTAATTAATACTGATGAATCTCAATCCTTGCACCTACTACATACCTGGTCAGCTGTTTCCTAAACATGCACCATAGCAGTTTTCCAGTGGTTTTCTACTAGAGCAAAATATAAATAAAATAAAAAGTGTTTGCATTACATACATTAAACATCAGCCACAATATTTAATAAATACACAAGCAATATTAAAATATAACTAACTGTAAAATAAAGAAATTCATGTGTTTTGAAAGAATTCATACTTACTATCCATCACACATTTATTAGTCTAGATTATGTGTCTATATTCTTTGTTTGATTTCATTTCAGCCATTTTATATGTATTTATTATATTTTAATAGTTGTATAAATACTTAAAATGTTAACAAAAGGTTTGTTTGTAAAACATTCCATTGTCAGCTTGCTAATTAATTGTCTAGCTCTACCATTGTTATTTTTATATTATATAAACTAATATTTAATACTAGAAATCTAGGATTTGGATATCTCTATCAGTATTATTAAATATTGTTTTTAGTTTTATGTACAGTATGTATGATGTGTTATTTATTTATTTTTGAAATTTTTATCTTTTCGATTATTAATACAAACGGCTTAAGGCTATTTCTCAATAAAAATTGTATTGCACGATTCTAACAAACTGTGTATAGCTTTAAACTGAAAATACTGATTCAATGATTTCAAATCATCACAGTTCACGAGTTATATGAGGCAAACTTGCTATTTTGTACAAATCAGTCAATTTTGAGAAATAGGAAATTTCATAAAGTTTCTGAAAAACACAGATAATTTTTTACTAGCAAAATAGTAGCAACCATGATCAAAAAAACAAATCATCCTTATTTTAAATTTAAAGATATGTTTTTTATTAATAATATAAAAATTAATTATAAATCAAAAACACTATTTAGTGATTGTTTCAAAGTGCTGGATTATAGAATAGTAAATGAATATAGAATTAGTTCATTACATAAATAGACAAATATGTCAAATTTGTATTGGGTATCTGAATCTTAAATCTTTTAACAGTTCAAACTTGTGTTTGGTATTTGAATTTATAAATCTTTAATGTTTCAAATTTGTGTTTGGTATTTGAATCTTAAATCTTAACTGTTACATCTAGCCCATGCACATAAAACAATTACACATGAATTTAAAAAAATATAATAATCTTCCTCCTTACAAAAAATTTGATTTTGAAACCGTTAAATGTGAAGGCACTGTTATGGAGTAAGAAATAACACAGTATACATCAAACTTTGTTTCATTGAATTTTAATTATAACTACATTCACCCACAAAACGAAAAATTTGTAATAAAATTACACATTTTATCTAAACTGACTCAGGCCATAGGCTGGAAAAAGTAATGGATATAAAAAAGTAAATTTAAGCTAACAGAAATATAAGCAAATTTCTCATGTTGAAACTTCATATTCAACTTGACTACTGGAAATCAAAAAGATTCATAAGAATTTATTTATCTTAATGCTTTCCTTCCACATCGTCTATCCTATCAAAATTTTTTAGAACGTAATATAATTTTCTTAAATAACAAGTTTTTTTTTCCATTTAGTTTTATTATTAATAATTTTTAACTTAGTTTTCTGTGTGATTGTATGATTTTGTGTGTGTGTGTGTGTGTGTATGGCTGTATATAATTGTTATTCTTTTGAATGTAATGTTGGAAAAAATTAAATGTTTAAATATAATTACTATTTTGTTATAAATTATTTATAATTTAAACCTTGCCCAAGTTCATTAAATATATATATATTTTTAATGTTGTGTCTAATAACACTAGGCATCTAGGATTAAATAGTGAAATACTTATTCAAAGGTATAATATATTAATATTTAATACATTAAGAAAATTCTGCATTAGATAACTGATATTTTTAACCAAAGCAAGCCTAAATACACACGTATGCAAGTAGGCATAAGTTGTAGGAATGATACTAAGGCCAATAACCTCATTCTACACTCATAGGTAAAAAGTGAATTGTAGGAACGATTAGGCCAATAACCTCATTCAACAATCACTGGTATTAAGTGAGTTGTAGGAATGATTAGGCCAATAACCTCATTCAACAATCACTGGTATTAAGTGAGTTGTAGGAATGATTAGGCCAATAACCTCATTCTACACTCACAGGTATTAAGTGTGTTATTATTTTTATTATTTTTCTCTTGTTTTAAATTACTTATTCTTGTGCAAGCTGTAGAAAATTAATACTACAAAACAGGAACCGACTCTCATCCTTGGCAGATCTGTAAGTGAATGATCGTGCTGAAAAGGCTTCCTCAGCTTCTCAAGTAAATAAGTGAAAGAGAAGAAGCTATAGATATTCGAGCCAATACAGAAATAAACATGAGCTGTGGTAGAATTTTGTAGTAGCCAACAGGAATCATAATTATGAGTTAGCAGTAAAAAAACTATATTTCATGGAACACATCAGAGACGAAGAAGAATGGATCATACCACTAAACAGTATTAACATAGAGGAATAAACAGTTACAAGGCCGTAGCTGGGGGGCCCTCAAACTGTCTCTGAAATTTTATGAACAAAATATATATCGCTTTATTTATGGTTCAAACAATATCAAAATTAAGATACAAGTACAAATTAGGGGGCTGTGTTACTATTAAAAGCACTTCAGAGAGTTTCTAGAGGTGTTTAATATTTAGAAATTGTCCTAGCCTTCAGCATTCAGGGGGTAATGTTGGCATAAAAAACACTTCAGGTAGCTTCTAGAACTGTTTATCATTTAGAATTTTTTTCTGGCTTCCGGCAATTGGCGGAATTCCCCCCCTGCAATTATTGGCTGGCTATGGCTTTGAACAATTACTATAATAATAGCAGATTTGAAAAAACAGTAAAACAAAGATTATTTAACAAAAACTAGGAGATAGTCTTTAATAATTTAAATTGTTGCTTGTAGTAATGAGAAGTAATATACAATAAATAATTTTATTGGTGCAAGAAATAAATAAAATAGGCTGTAGGCAACTAGACCCAATCTAAAAATATCATGTTATTCCATTATTAGGGCCTAATATAAGGTTAATAAGTGATAACATCCACTACTTTTGATTTTACAATGTTTGTTTAGCGCTAATGTCCACGTAAAAGTACTCGTAAAGTTAACGCGAGGTCGACTTTCCGGTTAGCAAACATTACGTCCACATTAACAACGTTAAACACTCCACCATATTGTTTTCAAGGCAATCCAATTTCCTGGAATTTATAACAAGGAAGAATTTTTGTTTACATTTTCGTTTGAACAAAAATAAAGTTTTAGAAATTCTTTAAGTGGGACACAGGTGTAATAAATTGGACTTGCTTTGATTGATTTGTGTAAATAACAATTCCATAGACGTTGTAATGACTTGTTTATATTCTCTACGGTAAAACTAAGCCAATCAAAAGCTTTGAAACAAAGCTAGCGCTCCTGAAAGTTAACGATAATAACTAATGGAAGGCACCTGTTCATAATTTGACAAGCATATAAAAATAGTATTGTAAAACACAACGCCAAGATTAACCAACAGTTAGACTTTACAAACAGTTAAGTTATGAGGACTTTGACGAGACATTGTAAAATTGATCCTATGAATAATTAAAAGGAATGGTCAACTAAGCTTTCAATTATGTTTTACAATTTTCAATTATATTTTTAGTAGTATTAAAAAAGTTATTAATATTAATGTGAGCAAATATACAGTTCATTCCTATCATTTACTGTTTCATAATACTGTTTCTAGCTCTGTGTAGGATTGGCAATTTGACAAAGTGAAATATACAGATATCAAATCAAATTTTCCTGTGAGAAATTGGAGATAGTATGAGCAGAGGGCCTTCACCCCCTCCCTCACCCCCTTGTAAAATTACTAGAAATGTATTGCGTTCTATACTTATACACATATCAACATTTGAAAGTTTCCGATTATAACAAGATACATTTTGTTAAAACTCATCAATACCCTGATTTTGGTTGGAAAACAGCAGTGAAAATTTAACCATATTTCTTTGAGGACAACATTGATAAATTCTCATCTCTCAAATACAACAGCGCTCATCCATTATCTCTAATACTGTGTTAAACGTTAGGCTACACTTTCAATCCTTGAAGATAGGATGCATATTATATTCACTTTCTCATAGACGTGCATACATTCAAACAGCTACCACACCTACTCATTGGAGAAAGAACCCTCCCCATACCTTGTAGCAGGTTCTGACAGGTATGCTGGTCAAGACAGACCTTTGTAAACCATTAAAAGTATACACCATCCTTCTCTCTTCCGCTATTGCCAACATTTACCTCCCCCCTCTCTAGAGCTCTATATTTTTTAACACCACGTCTTACTACCCGTTTATGTAACAATTACGCTAATGGTTTTAGGTATTGGAAAGGTTATATTAATAGGAAGTGTACCCGCATTTGCGTGGTGGGAGAGTGGAAAGCCATTTTGGAAAAACCACCCTCAGTACATTAGACCGAGATTAGAACCTCGATATCCCCGTCATCGGCAGTCTAATCTACTGCAAGGTAGTGCCTTAGACCATGCGGCCACCGAAGCGGGTTCTACATTTATTCACTCTACATTTATGAGAGCTTCGAAACATACATATAATAAATAGCTCTTTGGTCATACCATACATCATATTTGACCATTTAATTAATACTAATGAATCAAATTTAGAAGTCAGTTGATTATTATTAGGTATTCATTGATTACAGACATTTAATACATCACACTTAAGAGTCATTTGACTATAATTCATTGACTGTAGAGATACTCTCCTAAATGATAGAGGAATGCTTCGTATTTTGGCACATTTGATGACCCATCATACTTATAAGACATTTGATTACATCATTCTGGCTTAGAGACACATCATACTTTTAGCCCATTTAATCCCAACTCATTGATAAATAACTAAAATTCTCTTCAATGACACTTACTACTACAATAATAGCTGCCATTTTTATTTTTCCATTCGTTATGAACCTCTCGTCATGAGTGCCTATAGGAAACTGAAGCTTCATCTGTAGTCAGACCTGCACTTACAGCCTCGAGGTCTGTGGACAAACGAGGCAACAGTTCTGGCGTGTGACAAGTCCGGCACGTGACCTTTCACGCGCCGTATCTGCCAGTCTTTGGGGGGGGCTTAATTTGCGACAACCGGTCTGCTGCATGTCAAGGTTGTGGGACTAGAATTCTTGAAACTATAACGGTAAAATCCACTACAATTCAAAAGTTTCACTCATACCGTTAAAAATGTGGATACGTTAAATTATACATATCTACTCCTCATAAATAACTGTATAATTACATGAAAGCTTTACTAATAATAGGTACTGTGTATTTCCTCCTTAAAGCTAATGAAGGTGTAGAAGAGACATTCCTTCATTCTCTAAACCCCGAAGACTTCTCGCATAATGCTAGTGGAAGAATATATTACTAATTGATACGAACGATATTATCGAAATAAAATTTGTATGGCGCAGGGTAGTACCTTTTATAAATTGGGTGAATCATACTTAGAAGTTTATCACGCCTTAACGCGGATAGGTCTAATTTTAGTAGTTGAGTGTAGCGTTCGACCATACTAATCCAGCGATACGGACTTCTGGACGTAATTCTTGATCCATAATGTTTTTAGCATCTGCTTGAAAGATGGTACTGCAGTACCTCAAAGGCACTGCTGGCCAGAGGATCTCATAGAAGCACGGAGAAAGCTCGTTGACTGGCTACGTAGATGCCAACTGGGGAGGATCACTTGATGACCGACGTTCCTTTACAGGATATGTTTTTATCATGAATGGAGGAGGTGCAATTGCCTGGGATTCGAGGAAGCAACGGACCGTTGCGTTATCTACCACGGAGGAGGAATACATGGCCTCGAGTGAAACAGCCAAGGAAGCCATGCACCTTCAGCGTTTCCTGCTTGAAATTGGAAAGGAGGAATTCGGACGACTTAAACTGCTCAACGACAACGTCGGGGCACAAAAGATGGAAACAATCCAGTCTTCCATGCACGGACCAAACACATTGACATTCGTCACCACTTTGTGTGGGGAACTGTCAAGTAGGGTCAACTGATGCTGGAACACGTGGCATCGGAGGAGATGCCGGCCGATGTATTAACCAAGGCTTTGACGAAATCAAAACACGACCACTGTGTCGATCTCCTGGGACTGATAAAGGCACCCGATGAGGTTTCAGTTGTTGTCTCGAGGGGAAGTGTTGGAGTCACTAACTAAGATGCAAGATCCGACCACTGTAGCAACCCCGAGAGGCGCTGCAATAGCACGAATATTAAGAGTTAGCCAACCACGCACTTTCACTGTTCAGTTGTCTTTCTCTTTCATAACCAACCACGTCGATTTGTGCTCACGCTAACCTCTCGTGTTAACGAACACACTAAGTGTATTTGTAGATTGTGTGTTAGTCTCCAACGTTAATTTTGTGTTCCCGGTATTAACCCTTGCTAACATTATATAAATTATTTTATATTCTACATGAGAAGAAATTTCCAATTTTGGTCATATCTCAACAACTATTTGAGATACGAAATAAATTTTCGTTGCAAAGTTGTAGTACATTACTCTTAAAATTAAAATATTTTCATCTGGAATATATTTTTATAAAACCAATAATTTCAGAGCTATAAGCAAACATAATTATATATATAACGATATATATATAACTATATATATAACTATATATATATATGTTATATATATATATAACGGTATATACAATTATGTTTGCTTATAGCTAAGAAATTATTGGTTTAAAAAATATATTCCCGATGAAAATATTTTAATTTTAATATTATTGCACTACAACTTTACAACGAAAAGTTATTTCTTATATCAAATAGTTGCTGATATATTGTAATGTTAAACAATACTTAGACACAAAATATTTAATAAAAATCGACAGAGCGAGTTTTGAGAAAATAAATTTTATATCTTTTTGTCCTTTAATAAACAACCATTGATTCAATCTTCTAATTGTCCCACATATTTAAAATTTTTGCTTGCTTACAATTGTTTCTTATATAAGAACTTTTGATATGTTCACATTAAAATAAAGTATTCTATATACTTTGTAGTTTCTTTGTAATTTATTATCATTTCATAATTTAAACATTACATTGTCCCATGCTTATTAGTAAAAATTCATCTCTTGTGGCAGGATAGTGAATATTTTTATAACCCTATAAATCTTAATAATCTTAAATATGTTCTTTAAGACCAATAAACAACCACAACAAAAGCTCATCCACGTATAAAAAATATTTAAAAGATTTTGTTGTTGTTTTTATGGTGTTATTATTTAGCATTAGTTTAAAATTACATGATGGTATATTCACAGGGAATAGGTTACCGACAGGGGTGACCCGAGGTACATTTTTTGCCCGGGTGGGATTGCTTTTCAGCGCCCTCCCTATATAACTAGTGAATAATTGCAGAAATATGAAAATAATCCCCAAACCTACCATAGCCTAGGCATGATAGGAAAATAGTCCCCAAGCCTAGCAACTCTAAGCATGACGCAACCTGGGGGTGATAGGAATATAATTTGAAAGGGAACGCTCCAAATCGTACTCATATTCCAAACGTTTCACTGCGAGATTGAAAGAAAACGTTTAGGATTACAAATAAAACAATAAGGACATGTTTTGTAGGCAATGTTATCATATGCATTATGATAAAATGAGCTGTTTTGGAGATAATTTCAAAATAATGCTTTGGGGAGCAATTTTTTTAAGATGGGAGATGTAAAATACCTTTTTAAGAGTGGCAGTAGATTTATTCATTACAAAAAAAATATATTTATTTTAAAATTCAATGTTAATACCATTAAATGAACGATGGTTATTCTTAGCAACTTCACTATAACGCTCAATTTACGTAAGGTTAGGGAGGTGAACAGTTTGGCACCCCCTCTCGAGCCCAGTTTGCCCCTGACTTACTGACAATGCTTTCTTCCAAACATAATTATAGCATAAATTAATATGAAAGTGTCTGATATCTGTGGCTCTGGGCTTGTATAGTAACACACCATCTTAGATCAAAATAAGCTTCTAGTTTAATCGTCATCAAATTTCTCTTCAGACACTTCTGGTAGAAAGTTGATGATGACAATGTCTGTGGTGTCAGAGTTCAAGTCAAACGATGGTGTTTCACTATCGCCCACCCATTGTAGAAGTTTCACCACCTCTTGGTGGACTAGGAGTCGAGCTTCTCGACCCACCACGGCGTCGAAATGTTTAAAGGTCCCTCCACCCACCAGAACCTTAGAAAAGGTGGCAGGGAGGGAAGAGTAGAATGCTTCCACATCCTGAAAAAGAAAACAAAATTAGATACAATACAATATCAATAAGTTGTGTTCAAGTTGTTTAGTTCTCAGGCCTACTGAAATGATTTGGACTGAGTAACTAGTAATTTGTATCTACTAATGACTTTCAGCTTATTATAAATGGAAAGTTGTTACAACAATTGAATGATTTTGTGTATCTGGGCAGACTGTTCTGTAAAAATGGAAGGATTGATGATGAAATTGACAGAAGGGTGAATGCATCTTGGAGAGTAGTTGGATGTATGTGAAGTAGACTATTGCAAAGAATGAAGAAGCATCGAAAGAGGCAAAGATGGCAGTATATAATAAAAATGTGCTAGCCCCAATGTTGATTTATGGATGTAAAGCGTGGGTTTATCAGGAGAAACACAAGAACCAGGGGAATGCAGTTGGAATGAGATATCTAAGAAATGTTTGTGGAAAAACTCGAATTTCATAAATGAATGGGTGCTGAAGGAGTGAGGTTTGAAAGGGAATCTAATAGATCATTGTGAAAGAAGCGTAGCCTACTACGTTGGTTTGGCTATGTTGAGAGTATGAGTGTGGATTAAATGAAGAAGCAAATATTTGAAGGTAGAGTGTGTGGATCAAAAGAAAGGGGTAGGCCATGTAAGAAGTGTCTAAATGTTGTGGACGAATATATGAAAAAGAGAAATATTTAAGAGTTTTAAGAATAAAAGAGCATGTATGACTCGGTGTATGGATGTTGTTGAAGCGAAGGGAGTATGCAAAAGTAGGAGAGTATGGAGAAAGTTAGTGAGGATGGATTAAGTACAGAGTTGTTGTTTTTTGAACTATATTCTTAGTTTCTTGCCTACCCTCTACGGCGTTATGTATATATGTACAAGGCCGTAGTTGGGGGGAGGGGGTTTAGGGGTTCAACCCACCCCCGAAATTTAATGAACAAAATATATATAACTTTATTTATGGTTCAAACAATATCAAAATTAAGGCACAAGTACAAATTAGGGGGCTGTGTTACCATAAAAAGCACTTCACAGAGCTTCTATAGGTGTTTAATATTTACAATTCTTTCTATCCTCCAGCAATTGGGGGATGTACCCACCAAACTCCCCCTGAAGCTATTGGCTGGCTACGGCCTTGCTTATTTATGTACGTTATGTATGTATGTATGTATGTATGTATGTATGTATGTATGTATGTATGTATGTATGTATGTATGTATGTATGTATATATGTATGTAGGTATGCATGTATGTATGTATGCATGTATGTATGTATGTATGTATGTATGTATGTATCTATATGTATGTATGTATGTATGTATGTATGTATGTATGTATGTATGTATCTATATGTATGAGTATATATATGTATGTGTATGTATGTATGAGTATATATGTATGTGGTTATGTATGTATGAGTATATATATGTATGTATGAGTATATATGTATGTATGTATAAATGTATTAGTATATATGTATGTATGTACGCATGTATGTATGTATGTATGTATGCATGTATGTATGCATGTATGTATGTATGTACGCATGTATGTATGCATGTATGTATGTATGCATGTATGTATGTATGTATGTATGTATATATGTATGTAGGTATGCATGCATGTATGTATGCATGTATGTATGTACGCATGTATGTATGTATGTATGTATGTATGTATGTATGTATGTATGTATATATGTATGTAGGTATGCATGCATGTATGTATGCATGTATGTATGTACGTATGTACGTATTTACGTATGTATGTATGCATGTATGTATGCATGTATGTATGTACGCATGTATGTATGCATGTATGTATGCATGTATGTATGTATGAGTACATGTATGTGTGTATGTATATATGTACAATGTGTATGTATGTGTGTATATTTATTTATGTATCTACCAAAATAGTTTGAAATTACCTAAACCATACTTAAATAATTCCATAGAATGAAGTATTGGAAATTGCGACTTTCCTAGCCAGCCCAAAACGGTATGTGTGTTACTAAATTTAATGAAATAGCCGGAGATGGATGAAATGGGTTATCTGGTATTTGTTCTTGTAGTTTACTGTACTTGTCAAAATAGATACATTTGCGTCCTGTTTAAATTTCTATAAAGTATTTAAACTTGAACTCGTCAGTTTAAATATGGGCTAAGTATAATGTCTCAGTATAAATGTCAGAGGCTTAGCTATACATTTAGCATGATGTTCAGAGCCGGGACGTTTAGAATAATCGTAATTATCAATAACACCACTACTGGACGTTTCCGACTTTGTGGGTCATCTGGCACAACCTCTTCCCTTCCTGTCAATTTCTCTTAGTTCATCCCTCTGCTACGTGTCTCCAAGTCGACTAGTTTAGTCTCCATATCCTTCTGCACTTGGTACATCCACTTCGTCCGTGTTCTTTCCAATAGGTCTTCTACCTTTCTCCTTACTCTGTATAGCTTTCTTAGGCATTATGTTCTCCTCCATTCTCATAGCATGCCCCAATCATTGCAACCTTTTACTCTTCAACGTCTCTTCTAATGGTATGGCCTTTATAATATCCTCAATTTTTTGTTCCTAATCTTATCACTCCTTGTAATATTTACAATACCTATCAGAAATTTCATCTCATTTAGAATATGTTGGAAATTTTTTAAATGAAACATTTGGTTATATTTTTACTGTCTAATGAATTTGGTCGAGAATCTTAGTAATTACCGAATGTTTAAAATAAAGTGTATATTCTTTTATGAAAATATTAGAGATTAAAAAAAAAGTGTCATTTAGAACACTCTAAACTTTTAAAATATAACTTAATAAATCAGTTAAACTTAAATACAACCATTTTTAAAAGTGATAGAACTTATAATCTTATAGATATGAAATTAGTCAAAACTATGATTTTATATATGTTAACAGGATATCTAAATTATTACTTTCAAGATAAGATTTGATATATTTAAAACAACACTAAATAATAGTTTTAAATCTTAAAGGGGATTACATTTTTAGGAAATAGTTAAACCCCTGGCAATTAAGACAAGCATATAAAAATATTTCAACATAATGGTATAAATATAGATTACTACTGCTAGAGTTAAAACTACCTGTTTGAAACCATGTTTGTGGTGCTTGGACTATGGGGAGCGTGGCTTGGTATATAAGTTCATCTCACGATTCACTCTTGTTGGAGACTGGACGCTGTGTGTGGACTGTTGTCAGTCCACCCTCCCCTCTTACCCTATCCAGAATGTTTCCTTCACGTCCCCAACTAGGGGTGGTTGACCATTTCTTGCCTTTGGGGGGTTAGTGATGCCATACAATGACGTGTGCTAAGGTCCATAGAGTTGGCGCTTGTGACTACAGTAGCCCCATGGCTTCTTTGGTTCTGAATGACAGTTCACAGCTGACTTCTGACAGTCAACATTTAGGTATATACCTAAATTTTGACTGTCAGAAGTGACAGCTGTTAGACACATGTTTTTACACATAATATGGTTCGGCGTAGGGATACATAATTTGGTCTGGTAACTTTTCAAAGCCGTCAGCTGTCAGTCAGCACCAAAGAAGCCATGGGGCTACTGTAGTGTCTACAATATTCATGGGGTGGCTAACACCTGCCCAAATAACGCCAGGTATTCATGGCAGTGACGTAGGCACTGGAATGGAGATTGATCTATCTTGTATTTCATCGAAGACTTCAAGTAAACCCCGGTGGTCTAGATTCAATTCATTAATTTCAGTTACGTATTGAAAAATATCTCAGTACACTCAATCGGGATCCAAACTCCAACCTCACCTGATGTCTTTTCTTCCGTGCTCATTGGTGCAAATTAATTATTAATGGCTATGAATGTATACAAAGCGTATTTAAATATGATAGATACACTTTTTTGATACTAACAAATTAATTAAATAGAGCTCCGTAACTCATTAAACTATTATTATTTTCCGTGATATTACTATTCGTTTGTTCCATCCTCACATTTAATCAACATTTTTGAAAAAAAAAAAATGGAGAAAGAATAATTTATGGTTTACAGAGTTAGGATTATATAGGGTCAAAAGGGGCACAAATAAAATAGACTATCTCTTAATATTTTGTGGCTTATGAAAGGCTGAAGAGAGGAATGGAAAACTACACCCTAGATAAATTTTCGTGGTGTAGATAGTGTAAATTGGCCCCAGATACAGATTTATACTAACATTAGAAGGACAGGAGTTTAATGCCTATCTAAAGAACTGTCACCGGTCGATTTTACCGGTGGCATTATTCTTTCCTATATGTTCTATATTCCAAAAAAAACTATTTTTACTGTAAGGAACATGTTTTTAGCAACACATGTTTTTATTTTTATTAAATAAAAGCTTTCTCAAGCTCAGAACTTAAATAAACCATTGAATTGATGAAACTTTGATAAGAAGAAAACTATATACATATATAAAATCCACATGGCGTCTGTCCTTCAAGGGTTCTTTCTCAAACTTATCGATGCCCTAAAGAGCTGAAATTTGATATGGACACACTGGAGCATGCCATATTTATAAAAAATATCCCAAACTTGAAACATCCAAAATGGTTGAGCCATTATGGCGGGCGCAACGCATAAATTGAGTTCAATTTGTACGGAAATCGGTATCTTGGATAAAATCCACACCACGTTTAGATGAAGAATGGCAGCTTAAGAGTATTGGAACCTCCTTTACAAAATATATATTTTTTAAAATGAAAACTTCCAACAGTAATTACGCCTAATTTAAGCATTTTCCACGAAAAAATTATTTCTAAATATTTCACAAGGGTTGAAATACATAAATATACTTTATGGTGGGGGTGAGGGCTGGCAAAAAAATATTAAAACTTTGTGCAAAAGCAAAGGGATCGCCTCATGATTTTAATTTTTGAAGCCTATGATTTCTATGATTTACTATTCGGCCATTTGAGGGGAAAATATGTTTTCCATAATTTACAACACCCTCTTGGTCACATAGCTGCAGACCAGAAGGTTTCAGAGATACTTTTTTTTTTAAGATCAGGGATCAGAGTAGGAAAGCTTAATATCCCAAAATTTCTCTTACTAAAATATCTAATGGGAATTGATGATGTGTTTTTTTAAATAAAATCCTTTGAGTGAGACAAAAATTTGATATAAAAGTGTTTGATAGTAACATTTTGACTTTGGGAACGTCTACTTCCTTGGCCATGTAAAAATGAGGGTGAAATGTAAAACCGTTCGGGTTGGCCACACATTTGATAGAAAAGTGTTTGCTGGGAAAACGTTTGGTTGGAGAAGGAGCTATTGACTCCGGTTACAGTTTTAACCTAAAAATGATAGAGATGTGATAAGTATTCACTAAAATATTTTGAGTTTGACAAACTTCAGTTGTAAAAAGTGTTGGCTGCAAAATTTTTAAATTAATATAGGCGAGTGGGTCCCATTAGACACCACCCCTTATTTAATATTGGTTATGGAAAAATATGTAATAAGGTTGGTCACACATTTTTTTTGAAACTTTCCAATCAAAAATATATTAATCAATGGCCACCCTTACAGAATTAATATACTTTTCATTGGAAATAAATACATGCTTGGTGCAAAAACGAGGACAAAACGTATGTTATCTTATTTACACAAGATCCCTTGGCCAAAAAGTTACAGGCCAGAGAAAGGGGAGGGGAAAGAAGTAGTTCTGGACCCAAAAATTAGAATGAGTAGAAATTAGAATAGGATAACTTACTATTTTAAATCTCTCCAACGAAAGGTCTCATAAGAATACATTCTTGAAAACAACGTTTTTCTACCAAAAAACTTGGTTCTTTATTAGTGAATTAACCAGAAGAAAATTATTTGCAATAAGCATCAAGATGTTTAAGAATTATAAATTGGTTTGATTAATAAAAAGGAAGTTTTTGGCCGTCTTTATCTGAATAAGTAATTTATCTTAGACATAGTTTTTAATGACATTATAGGCTTATTGTTATTAATAACAAAGACGTACACATTTAAACACAAAATATACTATTTTAGAAACAACTGATGCTTATTTTATTATTTTTTTCAGAGAATAAAAACTTGCATTTTTCAATTTTCAGCGCCTAGAAGCAATTGAGTAAGGGCCCATTATATGGTTGATCAATCTCATTGATCCTAATAACAAGGGGATGCAGGGGAATCAACATCTTCTGAATTTTTACTGATATCAAACACATAGCTATGAAAACGGGCTCTATAACTACATTTCCATAACTACCTGCGTTGTTGAAATTATGTCTCCATCGCTATATATGATGGATACCAAGGCAGTCACTTTATTCAACTCATACTCCGGAGGATCTTCCTGAGAATATCTTCTGACGTTCTCAGCCGGCCCATAATCAAACTTCTGGAATTTGCCTGCCGCAGTAGAATATAATATTTATTAGTGGTTTACTTCACGTCTTCACTGTTATTTTTATTTAGTGTGTGAGGGCCTTGATACCACCTATTTAAAAATGTATTATTAGTCTAGTATTTAACGTATGAAAACAGATAACACATAAATAATGACCTAAATAATAAGGTGAGGGTGTCTTTTATCTAAGATACTCCAAAACAGCTCAAAACCTAGTAAAGCATCATCACGCGAAACAAAAAATTCCATATTTCAAATAATGTGCAAAAGCTCTAAAAATTATAATACTTGTACAGCATTTGTTTTTGGGCTAGTAATAATAATAGTAATAATAATACATTAATTGATAACTATTCCTAAAGCGGTCCAGCCAAATTCTTAAACCTATTTGGATTCTAAATAATTATATAACTAAGATGAAATGGAATGGACACACCTGTACAAATGATCATGAATGGTTCATATTGATAGTAGAACTAAGTCAATTGTTAGCTACAATAAGGTTTTGAGGAGAGTTTTAAAACAGGATAATACAGAGCAAATAATGTAATGTTATCAACCTATCTGTAAAGCAAGGAGAGTAACCAAATGTAGTTATGAAAATCAATATTCTGTATTTATATATAATTTAGTTCCTATTCTATATTAGCTATAGTATCTAAATTACTTAAATATTATAATATCTAAATTATTTAGATGTAAGAATAGTTATAATAGCTAAATGATTTAGATTATACATTTAGTTAGCTCCGTCGTCTGGTCTTGGGTTAAAGTGCTCACCTAAAGACCCGATGTTTGGGGGTCCACGGATTTGTCTTGAGCGATAAAAACCAGTAGCGCAACCTCCTTCGAAAGATAAGTAAAGTCGTTGGTCCTCATATCGACGGTGGCATGTAAAAGAACCCTGGAGGTTATATGAAAATATCTTTCCCAGGCAAAATAGGTAACCCCTTTAGCTATTATAGTAATAATAATAATAATAATAATAATAATAATAATAATAATAATAATAGTAATAATAATAATACTTAGCAACGCGTCCTACTAACCGTTCGGGTTATACGCTTAAGTAATAATTACACTAATGGGTTAGTAATTGGGAAGGTTGAATATAGAGGATGTGAGCCCGTATTTGCGTGGATAGAGAGTGGAAAATCCTTTAGGAAAAACCACCCCAGTTCGTCCGAGCGAGGTTCGAACCTCGATTTCCCCGTCCTCAGTAGCCTAGCTAAACATGAAACTAGTGCGTTAGCTAACTACGCCACCGAGGCAGGTCTTTCGCTATCGTTCATAGTAATTATCATGTGCTGATATGATCATTCGGGTTAGAAAGGACACGTTAATAACCTTTTATTAAAATGTTAGACGCATCTTAAGAAGTATTGAGGGGTCGGGTGTAGTGGATGATATGTTGTTCAGTGGCCCACGTGACCAGATGTTTACAATAATATAATCACCAATATGGACACCCTTGGGGGACCCTAAGTGTCTATCTTAACAATGGTAGAGTGAAGTGAGCCAGGGTGGATGCCCAGCAGTCAAAATCCCCTGTGTCTATCAGTGGGGGGATGACGTCTAGGAGGGGAAGCGGGGTGTGTGGCAGTCCATATAATGCAATCAGACCTGCTCTTTAAGACATTTATCGAGAAAACTTTTATTCCTCAATTGTATTGAAATTTAATAATATACTTCAATACTTCTGACATATAATTTTAGAAAAAACATATACCTGTTTTTATTTTTAGAACGATCTACTTGTACATACGTGCTATCTTTTAGGAAAACTTACTTTTACATACGCGTCATATTTTTAGCAAACCCTATTTTTATATTCGGACTCTATTTTCAGACTGTCCGACTTTTACATATGGGTTTTATTTTTATAACGACGTAATATGACACACAGGCTATATTTATAGAATGAATTACTGTTACATTCGGGTTCTATTTATAAAATGAACTGATTTTGCATCCGGGCTCCATTTTTAAAATTACTTACTTTTACATCCAGATTCTACTTTTAAATGGCCTACTTTTTACAACCGGGTTAAATGACTTGAAGGTAGTTCAACATCTAATTTTAAAATTATCTGAATGTAAGTCGTGGGGTCAAAGGTCAATAGTTGCTAGGTGGCTATCCATACTACTAGTAGGTCGTGGGGTCAAAGGTCAATCGTTGCTATACATAATACTAGTAGGTCGTGGGATCAAAGGTCAAGCGTTGCTAAGTTGCTATCCATACTACTAATAGGTCGTGGGGTCAAAGGTCAAGCGTTGCTAGTGGCTATCCATACTACTCATAGGTCGTGGAGTCAAAGGTTCATTGCTGCTAGTTGGCTATACATACTACTATTAGGTCGTGGGGTCAAAGGCCAAGCGTTTCTAGGTGGCTATATATACTATTCATAGGTCGTTGTGTCAAAGGTCAATTGTTGTTAGGTCGCGCTAGTCGTATTGAGCCCGACTGCGGAGGACGGGGAGATCGAGGTTCGAATCTCGGTCGGGTGAACTGAGGGTGGTTTTCCCTAAATGGTTTTCCACTCTCCCTCCACGCAAATGCAGGTTCACTTCCTCTATTCAACCTTCCCAATTCCTAATCCATTAGGGTAATTAGTACTTAAGCGTATAACCCGAACGGGTAGTAAGACGCGGTGCTAAATAATAATGTTGTTAGGTGGCCCTCCGTACTATTCGTAGGTCGTATGGTCAAAGGTCAAGCGTTGCTAGGGTGATATCCATACTACTAGTAGGTCATGGGGTCAAAGGTCAATTGTTGCTATGTGGCCATCCATACTACTCCTTTGCTATATTATGCGCTCTGAAACAAATTACCCGTAACAGCTATCTGCATATCTTTTCAATTGAGGTTTGTATAAGAAAGGTAAAGTTAAGATGAAGTGTGACCATATTTGGGTGAAGATATAGCGGAAGGTTATTTAAGAAAACAATTTCAGTATTCTGTGTCGGAATTCAAATCCTGAACTCCTCGTCAGAAGAAAAGACGAAAATTATAGTGTTTTTTTTGTTGCCATAGCATGCCGATTATGGTAAAATAAAATAAATTAACAGTTCCTTCTTAGAAAATCTAGAAATCAGACGCTAGACAACAACTGTAGGATCATAGACATCTTGATCAGAATATGTCAAATCTGAAGATTCACGTTGATTCTGTTAACAATCTTGATTCTTGATCACATTTGTGTGACTTAGAAGTCATTATAAGCTCAAGCTTGGAGGGATTCCCTGGATACATATATACATCTCGAACACAGCGGCCGGGCACTGTCTGTACATTACTATCAGCCTATATTTTAACCGGCTCTGTGGCGTAGTGGTCAGTACGCCTAGCTACAAGCCCAAGGGTCCCAGTTTCGATTCCCGGCCGGTACATTTGATATCTTTAACTTTGGGAAAATAATCCTAATGGTCACCAGGTTTTGGGTGATTAGACTTAAGTTAGGTTAAGTCTTACACCGACTACACAGCTTCGTAATAACTATCATCACATCATCTCATGACGGGTACGACATGTAGACAAACTCCTTTGGAGTGCGCTGAGCAACGTTCTGTACAACCAGAGCGGCTAATAGTCTACACATAAGGCGACTGACCCTGGACGTCAAAGTCCCTCATAGTCAAATGTGCCATACAATAATAAAGAAATATAATTGTTATTAAAAAAAACTATATTTCGATAGGAACTGTGTGTGAGCGAAACATAGTCTTGTTTCAACCATAAGCAACGTGGGAACTTAAGAGTAGACTCAGCCCGGTCAGGAGCAGACTGGCTAGCTATGTGAATTTACTCAGGAAAAATGAATCCGGGAACCCAGAGGTATATCTCAATCATCTCGTGAAATATGAGGGAAGGTTGTAAGGGCAGATGAAAATTGGATTGTGAAGAGAATTATAGGGTTCAGGGATGATTCAGAAATGTATATAATAAGTTAACCGGTGTTGTTAAAGCTGCGAGAGTTATTAAAACGATAAGAAGAAAATAAAACTTTGAAGATAAGTTATAGAAGTTAGTTTAAATATTAATATGAATTTAAAGATGAATAACTGGAGAAGTGTAAAATAATATTTAGGTTGTTAATATTAGGATAGAAAAAAAGAAGCATGTTAATTTGCTTATAAAGATGCAGAGCAAGACTATATTAAGGGCCGGTCTTATGACTCCTGGATAAATAATAATCTGGTAGATAAATATTGCTATCTGGTGGATTAGTTAAAAGTGAGTCTTGTGACTGCAAGATAGCATTTATTTGCCAGATAAAATGTATTTATCCATCACATTTTTATCAAGAGGTTTAAGTACCTGATAACTTTTATCTGAAAGTTAAAATGGTTGTTGCCATAGTGACGCGTTGTTTTTAATGAGGTTTCGCCTATCAGAATCTGTTTTTAGGTTAAAATCTTGGTTCACGTGTTTAGTAAGCACAGGCGCGGGCTCTAACTATATAAAGTTAGAACATTTAATTCACACTTTTATATAAATTGACAAGCTATTTGTAGAGTTATATTTATATAAGAACAAATTATTAAAATCTAAGTACAATAAATGAAATGTTGTAAATGTTGTACCTAACTATTGACCACATTTTGGCAGACACCGAAATTAGTACTTGGCACGACATCTTAGCTTCTGCGCCCACATGACACCATCTGTTTACTCGCACTCGTTTAGCCGCCATTATTTAACAAATGTTGAGCATTATAGAAAAAAAATCTTGGTTCGCGTGTTAAGTAAGCACAGGCCCAGGTTCTAGCTTATATATAAATTTAGAACATTTAATTCACACTTTTACAAAAAATGACAAGCTATTTGTAGAGTTGTATAAGAATAAATTATTTAAATTTGAGTACAGTAAATGAAATTTTGTAAACGTTGTACCAAATTATTGCCCACATTTTGGCAAACACCGATATTAGTATTTTCAAGATAAATTAGCTTCTGCGCCCACGTCACGCCAACTGTTTCCTCACACTCGTTTAACCGCCATTATTTAACAAATGTTGAACGTTCTCGTCACTCGATAGGTTGTAGCGGTTGTGTCAGGGCTTATACGCATGCGCGCACCAGTAAAAAGCGAACCAACATTGCATTTTCTACATAAAAATATATGTATCCTACAGATAGCTATCCAGCATATAAATTCAGTTCATAAAACGCCTAAAATAAAGTGGCTGATAACCTTTAACTGGTAGCTAACTTTAACCTCCCGATAGCAATATTTAGCCCGTAGCTATAAGACCGGCCCTAAGTTTAAGTTTGGTTGTGGAGATGATTATTGGAAAGGTGTTGGAATGTACTTAAGTTTATAATATTAGGAGAACTACTCGATTCGGAATTCACTAATCTTTTAAAGAGGTGTGAGAATAGAATGAGGTGAAAGTAGAATTACTTTGAGCTAGCCTTGCTCTACTATGTAAATAGCAGTGAGGTTGTATTAGGGCCCCCCTGCACTAGGCGACCTGGTCGCGCAACTCGTTGTCACCGCAGTCAAAGGACACCGCGACTTGCTCCGTAACCAAGTGTAGTGACCAGGCCATGTCAGCCATTTTTACTTCCCCCCCCCCCCCTCCCCCA
>CABFWO010003173.1:0-67019 GCA_902155825.1 Timema genevievae | reverse complement strand
CCCCCCCTCACTCAGAAAATGAACGTGGAACAAGTATAAGCGTTTTGGAACTTGTTGATAAAACGGCGAAACAAGAGTAAGAAGAGATTCTGGGTGCATGCTATACTACAAACGCGTGTTTGTTTGTTTGTTTGCAAGGTAAATTTGTTACTGTGAACATCAATTATTTAGTCATACATAAAGGAAACACATAGTATTATCGAAAACACCAGACCCGAAGGACTCTCGGATTCTAGCATTGGGCCTACATGGAATACAAAACATATAAACGATTGGAACATGGCGCCCTGGCGCTTTGGGGTGTGGGCGGGAACATGATAAAAACCCACCCCATAGCACTTAAAGGGTCAACAGGGACTAAGTACTAGTGGGGAGGAGAAGGAGAAACCATATAAAATAATAATAATAATATAAATCCAGAGAAGAATGAAAAGAAAATAAGGTTTAGCTGACCCCGATCGAGCGAGCCACCGGTGTCGGTCCGAGTAAATAATAGTACACTACCAGGGCTCCACTTGTTTGCGATATTTGGAGTTTTTTTAGTTTCACAAGGATATCTGTACTTTCATATTATGAACACTTGCTTGCATTGCAAGACTCAGTGGGAAAATATTATTGTATGTTGAAAAAACACGTAAAATGCACAAAAACACTGACCAACTTATCACGAGTTATGTCTGGAGACAACTGGTCGCTCTCGTTTCAACTGCCAGTGCCATAATATCCGGTGCGACGACCGCCCGGTATCCCAGTGGTCGCGGCGACCTGCTGGCCGCTGCAGTCAAGTGCACGTCCTATTTACCATTCTCAATAGACCCCTGCGACTCGGTCGCGTGACCAGGTCGCCTAGGGCGCGGTGGCCCTTACAGTACAGAGGTAAAAACGATTACTTTAGTTTATTAAATTAGCCCAAAGCTATGAAGGATTTGTATTTATTTTGAAATGTTAGCTAATTACTAAGTAGTATTTAAGTTATATCCCTAGGTTTATTATATATAATTTTAAAACCTTTTGTTATTTAAACTTATATCGTCAATTAAAACTTTTAAACATACCTGTTTGTATTTCTTGAGCAAAGTGTTCCAAAGTTTTAATTGAGGTTCCGGCTGGACTATGGCCGAGAAGTACTGGAACTATCGACTGTAATTAAAATGTGAAAAATGAAAACATAGCATTCTTTTAGTTTAGTAATAATAATTATATATAACTAATTTAATATACAGTGGTGTTCTGTATTGTTAAGATACACAAGTTAAAAATAAACACAGGAACTGGCTGAATCCAGAACCAGCTCTGATTCTCGCACTCACAAAGATTCGTCCCCGAATTGAGGGGCTGGCGTTTCATCATCAAGCTCAATCATCTCACCATAAAATATTCAATCACATAGATTGATTTGTTATATAATACATCAATTTTGTTTTTTTATTCATTTTTGCATTATAGGCAATAAATATAATATGTTATTTAAAAGCTTAGTTATTCTTTTTCTCTATTAAAATTTTGTATTCAATACATTATTTTGGATATAATTTATTTTATATTTAGATTATGGACTATGTACAGCTTGCATTATGCATCAATATTTCTGGCGTTATGAAGTTAAGGAGAAATTATATTTAGGGCTACACAAACAAAAAATTTGAATACCACGACAACTTTTATTCAAACATTTATAAAGTGAGGAAAGAAGACTGGTTTAACAGTAACATACCTATAAGTGCGGTGTATGTGCTTGTTATGGGGTAGGCCTATAGTTTACGTGTTTGTACTTTTAGTAGGAACGCAATTATGATTAATCAGATACATATCGTAGGAATAACCAAAAGTTTGCATCATAGAAAACCGCGTTTGTGATTGGGCCCATACAGTACCTGATTTCTAATGTGTTTTTTATAACATGATTAATATTTTACTATTTTAATGGTGGACTTTTGACTATATTCTAAACAAAATTAAGAAAAAATGTGGTTTATATGCATTACAAAACGTACTTTATGAAATAATAAGGTTTTAATTTTCTAAGAATATAATTTAAAGTCCTAGGAAAGATAAAAATAAAAGAGGCTAGGTGCGTTAGCAAAATATCATGCAGAGAGGCAATACATTATTTCAATATTACATCCATTAAATCACATTTCTTTAACTAAATAGCAAGAAAAATATGAATTATACAACTCCCAGCTGAAGAGCAGATCTGGTTTATTTAAAATTTTTAAGGGCTTAAAATTCTAAAGCTGTAAGAGTGTAAGTACAAGAGGAATTGATTTTGTTAGACGATGAAAGTTTACTCCAAATTCGTTAAAAGCCATTCGCAGTTTAAGAATGGATTTTCTTTTAGGGTTGCTCATTACTTAATTAGTAGCTGTTGTAAAGGTTTGATACTTACCATCGTAAGACAAACCCACTTTAGTATACTGTAGGTGGCACGTGACAATTATTGAACCCGATTACCTGATCTATATCACTTTGCTTGTATCCTGCTGCTATAAACAGAAAGTTATTTTCGAAAAGAGAGGCAGCAGTTCGTCCACTTCCTTGACACGTGAACTTGTTTTTCCTTGTAGGATACTCGTAGACACGGTATTTATTGGACCACGCCTAGATACACATAATAAATGCTTCAAATTCAAGACATATTACTATGGCCAATACCCATTTCTCATAACCAGTAATATAATTATTTTTACTAAGGAAATAATAAATCCTTCAAATGCATATAACACCTGACTGTGTTTCCAAATTGTATGTGCATTTAGAGTAGATCAGGTTAATTCAGACAGATAAAGAGATCTATAGATTTAATTATCGTGAAATGCTCTGTAACTAAAATATTTGCCCAACAAGCCTGTACTAAAACCACTTGATTAATTTATTTAAATCAACTATTGGCACAGCATTTAAAAATATTTTTTAAAGACTTATGGCAGGTAAGGAACTTTGTCAGAAATTCAATTTTCTAATTTCAACTCTAAACAAAGTCAAGGCTCCCGGTTTCGATTCCTGTGTCCAGGTGTCATTTTCCAATTTTCATAGTATTATATCTAGATGGAGAATTCCTCACTAAAAAGCATAAATAATAGATTCGGGTATTTGATTCTTAAATAATTCTTGCTAACTAAAGAAACTATTTTAGTAATGTATTATTAATAAATATATAGTGTTAAATACAGTTGATTTCTATTTCTTGAAAAAACTCTAAAATATAACTTTTATTAATATTTAGCAAAAGTGTATGCTCGTATAATGTGTATTTATTTATAAAATAAATAATTCTAGCATTTAAATAAAGCTATCTTGGAACTTGAATGCATCTCCTTGTCTTTGTGAATACGTCATAGTCATGAAGTTTAAAATAAATAATTGGTACACCCATATTAGAATTAAGTATACAGATATGTTTATTTAGTAAATATGTTAGACAAATGGGCGATTAAAACATTATAATGTTACAACGGGTGACAGCACATACGTTCTTAAGAGACTGTTCTTGTAAATACATTTATATTTTATCAGGTTGCCTTGTAAATATTAGCTGTTGTATACTATGGGGTAAAATAATTTGCATTGGATACTGCTACACATAAATAATTAACCATGAGATTAACCTGCTATTGCGCTAAAGAAGACAAATAATTATGTCAAGGAACCATAACAGGGAGTCATGTTAACAAAGAACTATAGGAATTGTGACATCAATATTTATCTAGAATTATTAAAGTCAACAGCAGCCTATATAGGCTTACGTGTGCAGAAAACAATAACTACGCAGAATGGAAGTAATTAACAAGTATACACAAATAAATTATTATGTGTTTTAAAATGCTAAAACTTGAAAATAATAATAAATTAAAAAGGCATTACAGGTTAAATATAAAGGTCAGTGTATAGTCAGGAACAAACGATGTTTAATTTTAGCGTACCTAATAAATACTAATATTAAACATAATAAGCATTATTCCTAAAATTCTAATAAAAACTATGATATTAACAATTAGCGGCAGCAGGAATCCCATACAGGGATTTTTAGTGTGTCCAAAACATTTTACATCTTTAAGGCCTTATAAATAACATTGATTTGGTTTAAGACATCATTTGATTTATTGACAGTGATGTGTTTATAAACTAGAAATTATAGGCTATATTTAATTAACACAGCATATTTTCATGGGCTAAGTGCGAAAATTAGACACCAAAGATAAATAAAACAAAACTATATCAATCACATACAACGATTTTATATTATAGCTTCTACAATATTTAATCAGGAAACATTTTCATTAGAATTATGAATACATTAACTCGTAATTAAAAATATGATGTATGAATGAGAGAAAACTTATTAATATTAATAATAAAATGATTGTGAGTTTGGTTGATTTATTTTTATATTATTAATTGTTTAATTTATAAGATCTATTCTATTATTATATTAGTTCATTGAATTAATTATCTAAAATTTAAAATAGTTGTAAATTATTTATTAATAATATTGTAACGTGGTTAAGGGTAAGACAAGATCCCTTGAATTCAACAGATTAAATAAAGATATTTAAATAAATAAATTCCTAACATTATGATGGCTGGCCTAAGTGGTATTTGAGTAAAGTGCTAGACTCAGGACTCGTGGGTACAATCCTAACTGAAGTCAACGGATTTTTACCGAGGGAGCAAAACTTCTTGTTGAGTGAAAGTAAAGCCGTTCGTACTATGTCGATTATGGTATGTGAAATATCCCTGAAGAAATATTACATCTCTTTCCTGCTAAATTTATTGGATTTTCTCGCTCGCTTATGGAAAATCAGTGCGGAAACCAATGGGAAACTACCGCTCATTCAGGAAATTCCTAGTAAATTGAACTTCTCCCAGATGGTGCGGGTAGGCTACATTAATAAACCTGAAGGTTCGAGTGCAAGCGCTGTTCTGGATGGATGGGACTAACTTTTTCTTAATTCTGCATATTACTACCCGTTCGTGCTATACGCCTATGAATTAATTAGACTAATGTGTTGGGATTAGGAAGGTTGAGTAGAGCGAGATTTTAAAACCATTTAGGAAAAACCACCCTCAGTACACCCGGCTGGGATCGAACTCCGATAGCCACAACTTAGGCAGTATGGTCTATTGAGAAAGTAGTGCCTTGGACCGAAGTGGGTCCACTATTATTATATCAACGCAGTGGCGTAACTAGGGTTGGTGTCACCGCCATGGACTTCCTCCAGTACCAGACCATACGGAATTCTTAGGAATGTCTTTCGTACTAATGTTACTCGTAAATTGTAATTCCAGTATATATCACTAAAAGTAATGGCAATAGTAGTGACATAAACAACTTGAAAAATTAAAATTACACCTTTAAATTACAGTATTACACGCATAGCCTAATATATATACATTTACATAGTTTCATGTGGTTAAAGTGAACATTTTTGTAGGAAAACAAAATCATTTGAAGTAAAAACATTTAAGAAAAACATCAAAATTATGTTCATTTTAACTCGTTAAGCTTTACCGTTACATGAGATACATTAATGGATTATTATTATTATTACTATAATTATTATTATTATTATTATTTCATAATCCTTAGCGGCCCAAATAATTTTGAAGTTGTAGACAAATGCGTATGGAAATAATATAATCATAATATTTTATCTAACATACCATAAAAGCACGTGCAGACGATATTCGCAGTCATTGCAATTGGGTAATAAAGACAACTCTTAACGAGCGCATGCGCATTAGAAGGTTCAAAAAGTAAATTAGCATAGAGTTGTTTTTGTAAGTATATTGATACAGTAGATTTAAGCTGTACTTACGAAACATATTTTTGTGGTTATAGCTATCCACAGGGATATTTTTTTTAAATAATAAATTTCCGTCTACACACTAAACAAAATTTATATAGACAGTCACTTTGGTCTCATCCCCTCTGATGGTGTCACCCGATGTGGTCCGCACCCCCCCTAGTGACGTCACTGTATCAACGACTTCAACTCGTACCAAATTGTAATAATAGTTTAATATATATCATATTTCAAATAAAAAATTCGAATTACATTTACCAATCAAGTAAAATTAAATTTTCAAACATCTTAATAATAAATTAATAATAATCTCTGTTTAATTTTGACGAGTTTTTTTGAAACAACACGCAAAACCTATTTATATCTTTGTAAAGTACTCATAGTGTTGATATGAAGACTAAGACTATAAGGTCTGTATTAATTATGTAATATATACTGTACTTTACCTTAAGTTTGGCCAGTTTCTGGCCAACACGCCTTGCTAAAGGGCTATTAGTGTTTGCCAGGAAAACCACAGGTGCTATGCTGATGATGGATGCCAATTTTTGGTTATATTCTGGTCGTGTTGAGCAAAGTACAAAACATGATGTTGAACCCATTGAATGGCCAACGTAGTACAACTTTTCTTCCTCTGTAATTTTCAATATATAGTCTATAACTGCAGGTAGATCATAGTAACCTATCTCGTGAAAACTGAAATTCATACAATACATGCATTCGTTTGATTATTACTATACAACAACCATAATAATAATGGTCTTAAGAAGTTTAATTTTTAAAATATAGCTTAATAAAGATCAATAAAGTATTTAAATAACATAATATACTTGAATAATGGCGAATATTTGATTATATTGATTACTTGGTTCGAAAACTGAAACGACAAACAATTTATTTCAAGAAAACAAAAATTAAAATATCCAAGAAACTACATATAAATAAGTTTCATTCATCTTAGGATATTAATAATTATTTAGATATTTTTCTGAATATTTCAAACCTATTTTTTACCACCGTTAATGATAATAATTCCAGTAAATGGACATATTAGTAGGGTGGAGGATACACCTCCAAATAGGTCAAATTTGAATCCATAGGCCAGGGATGGCAAGACTTTTCTTATAAGGGACTAGCTGAATTTTGAACGAGTCAAGTGTATCATCTCTTATTTACGTTTTCAATGAGTGCCTAATTAAAAATCAAAACTTGTTGAATATTACGAAATTTAATGAACAACTCAAATAAAATTAAAAATCTTTTAATAATGATTGAATTTTCAAGAAGTAAAATTTATTAAATTATCAAGGTGAGTGTTTTAGACAGTACTAATGTCATCAACTTAAAGTAAAGACCTTGAACGCAACACCTTCAAGGGGAAAAAATACAATAAATATATAAATGTTAAAATTTACTCTACTATGATTTATTTCCACTCGTCACCGAAGCAAGGGAACATTGAGGACCACCCAGGTCCGACCTGTCGCGGTATCCATGGAGGATGGTCACAAAGATATACAAACAGTTACAGAAAAATACCTTTAATTGATTGACAAATTATTAACACAAACTATCGATGAAAAAATAATTGCATAAAATTATTATTTTTTTCATTATTTAACACTGCGTCTTACTACCCGTTCGGGCTATATGCTTAGGTACTAATTACGGGATTAGGAGTTGGTAAGGTTGAATTTAAAGGAAGTGAACTCGCATTTGCATGGAGAGAGAGTGCAAAGCCATTTAGTAAAAACCACCCCCAGTTCACCCGACCGAGATTCGAACCTCGGTCTCCCCGTTCTCGGCAGTCGAGCTCAACACGACTAGCGCGTTAGCCAACTACGCCATTGAGGCGGCTATAAAATTATTAAAATGAAAATCTTGATGCTTAATTAAATAAAATTGCTATAAACCAATGCTAATAAAAATTGTTACTAGATATATAGTATTTAATTTTTAAAGCTATTGACTCAAACCCTAATGTTAAAAAGGGGAAAATAATTTCATATGTGTTGTAACTTATACGACAATACGTTTTCGACTACTTTGAATTAAAATCAAGTTTTAGGCAAATAAATAGTTTAATAAAATACATTAATTTTGTCCAATTACTACATTGCGGTCTGGATTAAATTTACTGTGGTCTGTAGGTTGGGTACCACTTATAGGCCAGTAAAAGCTTAAAATCATAATGCTGTAACGCAGACGCGTGCGACCTGGGAGGTCGCGGATCGTTCACACATCACCGTGTGAACCACGAACTCTTTTTAGGATATTTGGATACGCTGCTGATTAGACGCGATTGAAAATGTACAAGGAATATTCAAAGTTTTGATTATTATAATAAAACGCATACACTGATTAAGCTATAACTAAACAAGTCACTAAATTAAATAATAAGCGTCGTAAATAAGTCTTAAATTAATAAGCTAATAAGAACACATAAAATAGAATAAAATAAAATAAACAAATTAATTACCACTAAACACATAATAACTATTCAAATATTTAAAAACCCGAACGGGTAGTAAGACGTGGTGCTTAATAATAATAATAATAATAATAATAATAATAATAATAATAATAATAATAATAATAATAATAATAATAATAATAATAATAGTAAATATTTAAACCAATCACAAAAATGTTCATAATGAATACAGTTGACAATAAGAACCAATGTCACCTGTGTCATTCACTAAGTGGTCCTCGTACACTGGCATACACTGCGTTTTAAACTGCTTTAGAATTGAGGTCAGCGCAGCCAGAGTGGGGAGTGGAGGCTCGTCACATGCTCGACCAATCCGTGAAGGGTAGTTGTCATAGCAACCGATGCACGTTGCCATATTTCTTGACAGTCACTGAGTACGCTTGTATAGTAGTAACGCACAAACTCCCGCTATGTGGCAACCATGCTCCCCAGCCTACCCACCACGCGGATCCTAAAGCAGTTTAAATCGCAGTATAGTATCATAGGACAGTGTCTGTATGGTAACAGAATGGTATCGTTTCGCCGCGACGTTCCTCCGCACCGAGATCATATGTATGACGTACACCCCCAAGAGTTTGTTTCCACCACCACGCCCCATACTTCCCCTTCGCCACCCCAGAGCAGTGTAGTCAAAGAGAAGCGAGTGTGTTGTTCTGTTAAAAGAATGAGTGATACCTTGTCTTCTTCCTCTGATGAGGACAGTGGTAGCGGCTATGTTGATGGAACCAGAGAAAAGGAAAGGAAGTGAATACATGATATCAATGAGAAAAAGAGTTTGTGAAGTTTTTTCTACGTGATTTGAATATTTGATCCACAACGATATAAAGTTTATCGTATACTTCAGAGTGAGTTATGCTTAGACGAGAATGTTTTAAGGTTACATTGTATGGTCTGGTATCAACAGGAGGCCTCACTGACGTTCAGCAGTAAATATACTAATATCCTGCCTGTACAATTCAGTAATAAGCTTAAATCTGCTTACCTGTTAGATGTATTTGCTCGATAATTCGGCTCATGCGTTGTCCTTGTGCTTAATATTATATTAAAACGGATCCCCAATGCTATAAGGAACTTTGTACTCTTGTACAGCTGTAATTAGCTCCTCTTCAAAATTGCACATTTCACAATTCGAACACAATTCAAAACAATACCGTACTAACGAGGTAGTGATGCGCAATATATGGAGCCTACCTAGTGGGTATTGCTTAGCCTCTCCTACTCAATCCTGATCTCACCACCAAGTGGTGAGCCCTGAGATCTGAGTAACCTGGTGGAGGCTGTGTCGAGCCCCATCGGAAGCCAGGTCAGATGCATACGAGAGTCAGGAGACTGGTCAGGGCCAAAATCGACAAGCTTGGAACAGGGTCTGGCCTGTTGGCGCCCAGCTGGGTGGGATGGGAGTGAGAGGGTTGATGACGATGAGCTAAGTCATCATCAGCACCCGTGGCCACAGTTAAGCAAGGTTACCACCAAGAGAAGGTCTACCTGAGGACCAATGAGCGGCAGCCCCACTATTCAGGAGTAAGCCACGACAGGCTTAATAAACCGGTGGCCGAAACAAACTCATGCTCGAAATAACATAGTAAAATTCCAGATAGGAAAAATGGATGATGATGATGATTACTACCTCACCAATAGACTTTAGAGTAAACCAGAGTGGGTGAGAGGAGTAGTTGAGAGGGTGTAGTGGAGGCAGGCAACGCCGGCCATGACAGTACCGTAAGTGTCTTTTCGCTTTCAAAGTGGAATGGAAATCCAAGCATCATACGTATACGATACTATGCCACTATTACGCTGCTACGTCAGGTGCCAGTGTGTGCAGCGCCATAGGAAAGCATGGCAAGAGAAATAACATAAATTACCGTACGCATACGGTACTTACTATGCCATTGTGCGAGGACCTTAAGTCGTCACTGGTCCGCGCATGGCACACTGCGATGAACCTTGTTACACAAAGAGTCGAATGAACTGTATCCATTCAGACATTTCTTAAACAAGCACCACAAATAAAAAGTCTGATTTGTATCCATTCTCATAACAACCACAAAATCCTGAATTGCATCCATTCTGAATGGTATCCATTCAGACAGTTTTCAAATAAAAGACTTTAACAAAAATCCTGATTTGTATCTGCTGTAATTATTTGCATTATATCCACAAAATCTTGAACTGCATCCATTCTGAATGGTCTCCATTCAGACATTTTCTTAAACAAGCACCACAAATAAAAAGTCCGATTTGTATCCATTCTCATAATATCCACAAAATCCTGAATAGTATCCATCCATTTCTAGACTGCTCTACTGGATTCGAATAAAATAAATTCAGATCCTTCTACATGCATCACTTTCCTTCGATTAAGCTTCCCCTTTGTCCCCGCTAACCCCCTTGGCAGTAAGACTGGCTGGATACCTGCTAAACAAGGATGGAGAGCGGGAAGACAGAGAGGGTAAACAATATTGACAAGTGTGCTGGCCCTGAATTGCCCGCAGTTGAACACTAATCTCGTTACAATACAATTAACATGATTGATATCATAAAACGTTAGCTATGATGTAATTGTGTAATGTCTACGTTTTAAAAACTATCGGCTTTATTCATTCAAAACAATTGATCTCAATTGTATGAAAGTGCACTAGTCCAGAAAGGTATGGTCTACCCAAAGGGCTATTACTTACAACTATTGTAAACTGTGAATAATGACTAGGACTTTAAACTCTTGTCACAGCTTGTCACTATTATTATTATTATTATTATTATTATTATTATTATTATTATTATTATTATCATCATCATCATCATCATCATCATCCATTCGGGTTATACGCACTTACGCTAAAGTGTAATGGTAGGATGATTGTGAGATGAAATGGAGGACTTACAGTTTAACGTGGTATCCGAACCACGATGGAGGCCTGGCATTCCTCACATTCACAAGTTGTGATTAATACACATCTTGTCAGAGGTGAAGGAAGGGTTTGGCAATCAGATAAATCTGTGCCGGGACCGAGGAGTCATTTTTATTGATGAAGAGTGTACATATAGTCTTATGACATTATTTAAAATATAGGGCCTACATTATAGGCTTACCTGTAATCCCAATAGCGTTTATCTGCTCTTGTGAGCTTTCTGTGTGTTTGAGAATAGATGTTGCCTCTGTCATTTCCTAGCCACACATCGTACCCGGATTCAGCCATTAGGAAGCCTACAACATAATATTTTAAAAAGGTCTAGACTCCATTTGATTACTTTAATATAACTATTTAGATAAATAATAAAATTTAAAGGGGATTTAGAGAGATTTTTACTGTTCCTAAAATATTTATAATTCAGAAAATATATAATACTGACATTTATAGAAAAAATATGGGTTTGTTAACACAAAGATTTGCACATACCATAAGCAATAAACTAGCTCAACTCTTAAATCAATATCACTAAATAATTAGGGCTATTATCACTGAGCGAAGAAGTTTCATCAAGATAGTGCAAACTTTTAAATTATATATTTTTAAAAATAGAAATCAGTAGAAACTTTTTTGTCTAACGTTTGCATTTAACAAATTGTTTGTTGATATCTTCTTTTTTACAACTAAATAATATATCAAAAATATGTAAATATACTACTGTAGCCCCTTCTATGTCCTTGAGGACATAGGCCGGTGAACAACATTACTAAATAAGTGAGAATGAATCAAAGTGATCTGGCAGGACTTTTGAGTTTCGAATGATATATTCATATACGTCCAGGCAATTCAATCTGAATACTTTTAGGTATACCAAAAGGAAAAAAATTAATATTTTGAATCTGCAATTTCTAAACAATATTTTCAGACCAGCGCATGAACATAATATGAATTGAAATGAATTGTAAGACAACAATCATGTAGTCTAAACATAAATAGTTTATTTACTTATCATAAAAGATATGTAACGGTATTAACAAAGATATTTATGAATTTTCAAATGGTAAGTGTAAAGACCATTAAATATTGACAAAATTAGCTAGCCAGATCAATAATAATTAATCAATTTGTTAGGTAGTACAATTTTGTTTATCAAATCCCTGACTATTTATATAATGATATGTATATATAATTATTTATTTAGGACAATACTTGACAAATTTACAATATAGTTTGTCTCTCAACAACCAATATTAAATATATCTTCAGAGAAAAATATAAATCAGCTCACTAACAATATACAATATATTAAGCATTAATAGTTAAAAAAAGGAATAACGTTATTTATATATAAATAACGTTATTCCTTATATATATCTTACCAACACAATTGACCACAAAATGCAACTTTTTAAATCATAATACGTCAAAAAATCTTTACCAGAAAGGTTTGCTTTCAACTTTATCTTGGCAGAAGGAATATGAGTAATAATAATAATTAAATACTACCAAGTCAAACAGAAAAAAGTTCCATATTATGTTATATTTCAACTATTTAAAAGGACTTTAATAAAAGATTAGCATTTTAATTCTCTTATTTATCAAAAGGACTAGTAAACAAAGTTCCAAACTTAACAAAACATATTATGTCGAACAACCTCCCATTAATAAATTGACATTTCAACTAGTCAAAAGAACTTTAAATAAGGATTAACATTATATATTTGAATATATTTGATTGTTGATACACAACTGTAATATAACATATATATTTTATTTAATAATTGAATTAGTATTTAAAATGGAATATATTGCGTAATGTTCAAAAGAGTCAAATTTACTATGGCATTTAGCAACAATATTAACTACACGAACTAGAAATTATTTTTACCCATACAGGGTGTATTTTATTTTATGTCAAAAATTCTAGGGGCGTATTCCCGTTGACCAAACATTAAGAAAAGTTAATATGAACATGTGTCTAGAATCGCTTAGTTTTCAAGTTATTAACGGTTTTTCTCAAAGATGGATTGGTTGTGGAGGATCCATTGAATAACCTGCTTGTTCACCAGATTTGAGCCCAATGGATTTTTATCTATGGAGACATTCAAAGTCCATTGTTTACGCCACTCTCGTGCCTGATGCTAAGGTTTTAAGAATAAGTGTCGTAAATGAATGTGAGCAAATATGTAAAACCTCAGGTATATTCAACAGAATAAGACAAAGCATACAACTCAAGCTCAGAAGTTGCATCGAAGCAGGACACAATAATTATGTTGAACAATGTTTGTAACAAAATGTTCTGGCTAGTATTTTTGATTGATTCTGTTAAACTTTGTCATGTTTAGTTGTATTTTTTTCCCCGTTGGATTATTTATTAATTGAAGAATAAAATTCCACCTATTTCGGAAACAAAGTGTTCCTAGACTCATGTTTATATTAACTTTTCTTAATGTTTGGTAAATGGGAATACAACCCTGGAATATCTGACAAAAATTAAAATACCTCTACGAATCTTAAGCCGCGTATACACTAGGCGAACGAGAGCGAACGAAGGGTAGTAAATGCATTCGATCGAATTTTTTGGAGTTTGTTTCAAAATTCGCCTTGCCGTCCACATTAAGCAAACCTAATGGTTTCGCGGATATTCGCTCAATTTCGCTAGTTGTGTAGTTGAAGCTTTGGCCTGGCTCTTCTTTTCGTTATGTCCGATGAAGATTTAATTAGAATCCCTAGTACAGCATATATATTATTATATATTAAATAATCAGTGAAGAAGCTGTTCAGCCTAAGAGAAGAAAAAGAAAACGGCGTTGGTGGATTACTTTAATTTTTAAAAGTAGACAACGTTATAGTGGGACAGATTTAATGGTTCATCTATTTAATTCCAGGCGTCTAGTTTTTTTTAAATCTACTCTTAAAATCACTGTGTGTCGGATTCCAGAGACTCTTATGTTCGCGTTATAAATCAATGAGTTGTAGTACAAGAGTATTACACCATTCCATAGTCACACATTAAAACGATATTCTGTTCGGCTTGCTGTCAATGTTCCCTACTACACACTATCAACAACCTGCTAGCGAACATCCTTTGATGTACCGACCAATGAGCGAACCTTGGCGAAGGTGAACGAATGCGTTCGGTGGTGTTTGTTTCTACGTACATATTAAGCGAACAAATTCGTTCGCTACCCTTCATTCGCCCTCGTTCGCCGAGTGTGTACGCAGCTTAAGAAATAAAATTTGAATCCCCCCAAAAAATTTTACCTAAAGATCTTGATGGCCCAAACTGAACCCAATCATCTGAGCTACCAGTAATCCCATGTTGGACTAAAACTACTTTGCGATTGCTGTCACTTTGTGAATCTCGTAAATTAGATGAGATCCGAAATAAAGTCAATAAATACCCATCTTCAGTGGTAACTGTATGGGTCTCAACAGGATAACCATAGCTCCTGACAATCTCAGACTGTAACAAAAGAAGAAATATTTTAAAATATTATATTTATCACGAGTAATATAACAATAGCTTTTAGTTAAAATTCTATTGCTTTATGATAACCCTAAGTAGGATGATTATGTAATTTCATGATAGCATTGTGTTTATCCACTCAAGCATGAATATCTCTTGCGTTATGATCCTATAACAACGCCAAGCTGGCAGACTTCATTCCTGCGCCAACAAAAGGATTTTGTTTCGTCAAAAGTATTTGCCACCTGTCAGACAAAGATACCCTAATCACCTCCCACTTGGATGTTTCCGTATGAGTGAACAATTTAATCCCGTGCTCTCAGTGATTGTTGACCATCTTTGATAATTGTTCTCAATCTACCTGTCAACTGGGTGAGAATAACATTATACGCGTGAATAGTAATAATTTATTCAAAAGAAAATAACACTATCATCAGTTTCAAATGGAAGTAAATAAGATCTGCTGCACGAATGAACGTTGTTAATTGGGTGCAGTAAAACGAAAGTATGAAAAACAGGTCTTTCAATGGATGAAAATAGTATCTCTCACGTGAATAAATAAAGCTATTATTCTCTTTCATATACAGTGAGTTTCACTCGCTCTCAGCCCCGGAGTTTCCCTGATAACTTTCAAGCTAATGGATGCAATTCAGTGAAATCTGCTACGGACATACTTTGGTGTATGAGAAGCATGGCGACGGAAGGACACGAGGTGCGGAGCTACTCTCTAGCTCGTGTGTGGCACCTGCGAGAAGTGAAGATCCGATTGCGTGTTCGCTATCCTCGGAAGTTGGTATGACGCATCTGATTGTGCTGTCGTCAACAGTCAGAATATGAAGCGGTACACAGTACAACAGCGCGTGTTTATTGTCCACACGTACTGAAAAACTGCGTCAATAAACGTGCGCCAAAGACAATTTAAAGCGCAGTTTGGGGCTCGAAAACCACCGGCAAAATCATACATTCAGTATCTGGTGAATAAATTGGAAACCACGGGAACATTGTTGGATATCCATGAAGGAGGACGTCCGAAACTGTCAGAAACAACAATACAGGAAGTTAAAAACAAATCGCTGGCCTCCCCAAAGAAGTTATTGCGTGAACTGTCGCAGGAGATGGGGGCTACCACAAGCAGATGTCAACGAGCAGCAAAAAAAGCAAAGCTGCATGCATATCGTGTTATTGTTACGCATGAATTTAAACCTCCCGACAAACAGAAGAGACTCAATCACTGGAACTGGTTCCAGCAGTTTGTCCTTACACATCCGGGGATACTGGACTACACGTGGTTCTCCGACGAGGTGTGGTTTCACCTAGGTGGGTACGTTAATCAGGGCCGTGCTGTGCTGTGCTAATCTGTCATTAATTTCTATTGAATCTAAATTGGCTGCCACTCTAGACTACATATCCCTAATTAACGAATTTCCTAAAGATGAAGTTAGAAGGATAAAACTGTAGTTGATAGTTGTAGTTGATATCATTATTATAAGTAGTTTATATCTTTTCGAAATAAAAATAGTATTGTACATTTTATGCTGTTTAAAAAAATCACAATAGAAAGTTATTTTAAAGAAAAAACATTTAAGGGGCAGCATTTCGAAGACTTGCATCATCTTGATAAAATCTACCGCGCGGCCCTGACGTCAATTCCCAGAATACCTATATGTGAGCTAGTGAGAATCCTCACATCTTGTATTAGACAATTCTTCATGATGAAAATGTTAGGGTGTGGTGTGCTTTGTTGTGGCGCCGCATTATTGACCCCATTTTCTTTCATACAATGGTGGATACCGCAGTTTATATAGAAATCTTCCATGTGTTCGTGAATCACTTGGAAGACGAAGAGCTCCTTACTGGCTATTTTCAGCAGGATGGTGCTACCTGCCACACCTACAAAGTCAGCGGGGCTGAAATTATTTCCTTCTTTGAAGATCGTGCCATTTCTAAAGGACTTATGCCATCAAGGTCACCTGACCATACTCCACACGATTTCTTCCTATAGGGCATGTTGGAAGGGAAGTGTATCGCAATAAACCATGGACTCACATGAAACTGCAAGAAAAAAATATATTTGGGAAATTGAGGCTGTGACTCCCGATGTGTTGGTGAATACTTCTAATAAAATGGATATGCGTGTGCAGGCATGCCTTGATACTAATGGTGCACGCTTTCAACACTTACTATGAGATCATCATGTTTCTCACACACCAAGGTACGTCCGTAACAAATTCCACTAAATTACGTCCATTATTTTGAAAGCTATAAGGGAAACTCAGGAGCCGAGAGCTAGTGAAACATCCTGTAGAGAATAGCACTGTCATTCAGTTTCGCGCGGATGAACAAAAAATAAGTAATATCTCTTTACAATTAAAGCTTACAAACGGTATTAATATATTTGCCAATATCTCATAAACTATTGATTTTATAAAAAAAATATTTCAAATAAAAGTTTTTTATTTTTAATAGTACTACAATTTTTCAATAGTAAGCTATTTAATATCTTAAAGAATTGCGGATATATAGACATTTCCACTTCTGTAAAGTACCATAAAAGTAATTTTCTTTTCATAGAAGAATAAAAATAACCATTTTGTTTATAATCTTAATCAACGCCTAGATACAAATTTTAATAAAGATAGTTTGAGCTGATTTTGAGAAAATCACCCTTTAGTAAACTACTCTTAGTTAATTTTAGGGTTAGACAATCACACAGAAAGACGGAGTTACAAAAACAACTTTTTAGCGTTTGGGGGTCAGGAAACATCGCCATCCATCAATATCGCAGGTTAGATTTTTTTTTTGACAGTCGCAATAGCCTTTAGTGTTCGAAAAGATTATATATACAGTAGCCCCATGGCTTCTTTGGTGCTGACTGACAGTTCACAGCTGACGTCTGACAGTCAACATTTAAGTACATACCTAAATTTTGACTGTCAGAAGTGACAGCTGCTAAACACATGGTTTTTGCAGATCATATGGTTCGGCGTAGGGATATATAATTTGGTCTGGTAGCTTTTCAAAGCCGTTAGCTGTTAGCTGTGAGCTGTCAGTTAGCACCAAAGAAGCCCTGGGGCTACTATATATATATATATATATGCGTATAGCTTCAAACTAGTGGATTTATAAAAATATATTTCAAATAAAAGATTTTTATTATAAATATAACTACATATTTGCATTGATAAGTAATGTCTTATCTCAAATAGTTACGGAGATACGACAAAAAATTGGAATGTATGCATCAGTATGGAACCCTTAAAGTAATTTTGAATAAAAATTGAGCGTAGCCATTTTGCTTGTAATATTGATCAACGCTTAGAAATTAAATTTAATCAAAATCGTTAGAGACAATTTTGATAAAAATAGAATTTTTTCTCTTTTCACTCTTAAGAAAACTACCCTTAATTCTAATATTGGATATACAATTCCAAAAATCCCTCGGGACAACCCTATGAAGACCCTAAAAACCAAGTTTTAGCCCAATCGGTAAAATAGTTTAGGCTCTACTCCGAGGCACAGACAGACAGACGGCATTGCAAAAACCACTTTTTCAGATTCGGGGGGTTATAAAACGTCGACATTCATCAAAATATTGAATTCAAATTTTTTGATGATCATAATACTTTTTCTACCTGTCAGGTAGCGAAAAAGTAATAAACACATACATATATTGAAATCAATGCCAGAAAAATATTAATATACACTTAAACGTATTGCAATAATTTACTCTATAAAAAGAGACAATACTCTTGGAGGAATTCCAAATAACTGCTGGATACTAGAGACGCACAAACATTCTAGTATTGCAATCAACGGCTGAATACTAGACACATATATTCAGGTATTGCAAACAATGACTTGATACTGGAGACATACACACGTACACAGGTATTGTAATAATGACTTGATACTGGAGACATACACGGGTATTGCAAACAATGACTGCAAAATGGAGACATAGACACACAGGTATTGCAAACAATGACTGGATACTAGAGATATACACACATACACAAGTATTGTAATAATGACTGGATAATGGAGTCATACACACATACACAGGTATTGCAAACAATGACTAGATACTGGAGACATACACACATACACAGGTATTGAAACAATGACTTTATACTGGAAACATACACACATAAACAGGTATTGCAACAATGACTAGATACTGGAGACATACACACATACACAGGTATTGCAACAATGACTAGATACTGGAGACATACACATATACACAGGTATTGTAACAATGACTGGATACTAGAGACATACACACATACACAGGTATTGTAATAATGACTTGATACTCGAGACATACACAGGTACTGTAACAATGACTAGATACTGGAGACATACACACATACACAGGTATTGTAACAATGACTTGATACTGGAGACATACACAGGTACTGTAACAATGACTAGATACTGGAGACATACACACATACACAGGTATTGTAACAATGACTGGATACTGGAGACATACACACATACAGTACCCGTATTCCCGAGTGTGCTTTTGAGTAGGGCCGTGCGGTAGATTTTCTCAGTATTATGCAAGTCTTCGAAATGCCGCCTCTTAAATGTTTTTTCTTTAAAATAAAGATAAAATAAATATTTGTAGGTAACAGAACATAATAAATAGATAACGAATTTCTGTCAAATTGTTAGCTAGCAGCCGTTTTGACATATACTTTTCTTTAACTTGTTATTGTATTGTCTCCACTTCAACTTATATGAATCTGTTAAAAATAGAGCAATAAATAGTGAACGCAAAATTAGGCAAATGCAAGTATTTCTTAAGCAACTGTCTCTCTATCACACACAGAACGAAAAAGTAGCCCAATACTACCTAAATAACTCTCTATCTATCACACACAGAACGAAAAAGTAGCCCAATACTACCTAAATAACTCTCTATCTATCACACACAGAATGCAAAAGTAGCCCAATATTACCTAAATAACTCTCTTTCTATCACACACAGGCACACGTTCCGCACCTGAGATATACCCATTTCATGCAAATGCTATTTTTTAATTCGAGTCCCTATTTTCATAACATAATCAGTTTCAATGATAATAAGTAACTACAATTGCTGTAAAAAAACAATAATTCTCTTACCAGATCTACTTTTTTAAACACAAAAACTGAATTAGTATAAATTCAAAAGTATTATAATGATACAGATATATTATATATCTGATTTACTGATTTAAACACAGCACAGCCACTTGCCACTTCTCGAGACAAACTAGCATTAAAATAAAATATTGTCAATAACTGTAAGCTCAAAGCAGATCTATCAACACGTAATACGTGCAATTGTCTTTTGTGATAATTGCTGCCTCAGCTTTTAGGAGCGGCCACGCGGTATTACAAACAAAAATAATAGCTTTGCGCTGTCAGATCAAAAGTCTTTCAGCGAGCGCTCGCCAACGATGCACCTACACCAGAAACAGAAATCAAAAGGTACCGAAAGCGCTTAGGCAGAGGCGTGCGATAAATCGTATACATTAATATCGGAATATAGAGAAGCGTTGCTTAAAATTTTTAAATTATTGAATGGTTCAAATTGTATTTTGATTTCGCTGCTTATACCGCCCACTTACGGTGCCGCCTGATGCGGCCGCCTCTCTGTATCATAGCACGGCACGGTCCAGCTTTTGAGCATCTCGAGGACTTTTCCTTTTCGAGTTTCACATTTGGTATTCCTCAATCATTTGAGACTATTCGAGACACAAACAATTCGAGCTGATCTCTATCACTAATTCTCGAAAGGGTTAACCCACTCGAAATATAACATTTCGAAGGGTTTAGCAGTATTGGTGAATAAAGATGGAGCGTATATTACATTTGCTTGCAATCCAATAATTAGAAGAACGTAAACTTGAATTAAATAGGCCGTTTTGAATCCTAAACGATAGGGATAATGCATCTGCCATTAGTGATAAAGCGTTTGTCAAGCTATTTAGATTAAATAAACATAGTGCAGATTATTTAATTGACACAATAGAAGACGTGATGGAGGGACTATCTCGAACGTCTGCACTATCTGTTTTTACAAAGGTTTGTTATGCTTATTATTTTTCTTAATAAGTGTTGTAATAAAACAAAAATTTTAGTTTATCACGCTTTTAAGATCTTCAATAAATTCCAGAAGAATACGTTTTTGCTCAGAAGTAACATTTCTTTTTGAATACAAGTATTCTAATAAATTTATTTACAATAGCAAGACAATTAGTTATGCATCCCAGCGATAAATATTGTCCACATTGGAAAATACTTAAAGTTTATCCTGTCCTGGGATTGGTTGATCTCACCGGAAACTATTTCGTTGTATGAGAAATTTATATATACAACATAAAGCGAAATTGAATGGTTGTTCTCTTGACCAATCATCTCGAATATAAATTGTTTTAGTTCAGGAATACAAAAATGTTTTTGAAGCGTTTTTGAAGCGTTTGAGAAGACTAGATTCGAGTTCAAAACGAGAGATCTCGGGAATAGGGGTACAGGTCCTGCAAACAAGGACTGGATACTAAAGACATACACATACACATAGCTATTAATAATCAATGACTGTATACTAGGGACATACACACATACACAGGTATTGCAAACAATGACGGGATACTGGAGACACACATACACAGGTATTGTAACAATGACTGGATAATAGAGATACACATACAAAGGTATTGCAAACAACGACTGGATACTGGAGACATACACACATACACAGGTATTGTAACAATGAATGGATAATAGAGACACACATACACAGGTATTGCAAACAATGACTGGATAATGGAGACACACATACACAGGTATTGTAACAATGACTGGATACTGGAATAATACACACATACACAGGTATTTCAAACAATGACTGGATACTGGAGACATACACACATACACAGGTATTGCAAACAATGACTGGATACTGGACACATACACATATACACAGGTATTTCAAACAATGACTGGATACTGGAGTCATACACACATACATTCAGGTATTGCAAACAACGACTGGATACTGGAGACATACACACATACACAGGTATTGCAAACAATGACTGGATACTGGGGACATACACACATACACAGGTATTGCAAACAATGACTCGATACTGGAGACATACACACATACATAGGTATTGCAAACAATGACTGGATACTGGAGACACACATACACAGGTATTTCAAACAATAACTGCAAACTGGAGACACATACACAGGTATTGTAACAATGACTGCAAACTGGAGACATACACACATACACAAGTATTTCAAACAATAACTACAAACTGGAGACATACACACATTAACAGGTATTTCAAACAATAACTGCAAACTGGAGATATACACACACACACAAGTATTACAAACAATGACTGGATACTGGAGACATACACACATACACAGGTATTGCAAACAATGACTGCAAACTGGAGACATACACACATACATAGGTATTGTAACAATGACTGCAAACTGGAGACATACATACACAGGTATTTCAAACAATTACTGCAAACTGGAGACATACACACATACACAGGTATTGCAAACAATGACTGGATACTGGAGACACACATACACAGGTATTTCAAACAATAACTACAAACTGGAGACATACACACATACACAGGTATTTCAAACAATAACTGCAAACTGGAGACATACACTTTTAGAGATATTGAAAACAATGACTGAATTATCCTACTAAATAAATAGACATGCAGTTATTGCAATAAATCCATAGAAACTTATCATATACACATGCACGTATTGCATATATTTTCTGGGTATTAGACATTAAAACATTAAGGTATTTCATTCAATGGCTGGATACTATATACATTTAGTGAATGATTCACTTGCAGTTATTGCAATTATTTTCTGGATACTACACTTACACATTTTAATTTTTGTAATAATTTACTCAATTCTAGAGACAATGCACATACAAGTTCAACAATCAGTGACTGGATACTAGGGACATATTCTTTGTTTGGCATTCCACTCAATGGTGATATACAAGAGTACTCCGAAATAACCACTACTAAAACTCATTTTGCAGTAAATAGTACTAAACTATTTTGAAAATATTGAAACAGACTGAATATAATTATTTATAACTACTTATAAAACACAACACTTTTTTAATTTATACACAATTTTGATATAAATTAAATTGTCTAATTCCATAAAACTCCAATTCACTCACACTTTTATAAAGTAAGTCTATTTTTTTTACCAGTATACAAGAATAACATAATGTCTTTGTTAATTTAAATACAATAATGCAAATATTTTGTAGGCCTACATTAAATGACACATTCTTTTCTCAATATCACTTTGATCAATGAGGCAGTATAAAAGTGAAGCCTAATTATATTTTAAAGAATAAATAAAACAATAAAATTATATATCCCTGATAATTTATTTGTAGCATTCAAAATACGTCTAGCTTAAAGTTTATTAAATAAATATTTGTTTTGCGACGCACCCTATAAAAATCACAAATAAATTAGATACGGTAACAAATTAATAAAACTTTAATAACAAAGGATAATAATAATGGCTTTAATTATAGTAATCAATATAATAACATAAATAATATCTTACCGTATTGCGAAAAGCATTTTTACTAATGTTATCCAAGCCATAAATCGGTTTCATCGATTCTAAAACTATAATCCAAAGTAAAAACTCCATGCTACGAGCCACACGTGAGGTATCACCATCAAGAAGTAGAATGTGTCTCCAAATGTATGTATCATCCAAATAACAAAAATAAATTATTTATAAAGCTCATTTCAGTTTCTAAACCTATAGAGTATATAATTTCCATATTTTTCGTGAAGGTTTTTGTTATTTCAGTAAGCCATTTGTTTAAGTATTGTCTTCCTGGAGGTAGGGTTTGAGAGAGTAAATGTTGGTTTCAACAGGAACTGACCGTTTGATTATGTGAGCTCCAACACCCATAACCTTGCAGCCGGTTAGTAACATATATATTATTCAGCTTTGGAAAGTTGAGATTAGAAGCAATTCAAACACTGCCCCATATATATGGTTAAAATGGAGGTTAGTAAACCTTATTTAAAAATAAAGTGAAAGGTTTAAACAAAACAGATACGTGATAAATTATATTATAAAATTTTAAGCTTTCATTTTTTCTTCTGGCCAATGTAAATACGATTTCTTGAGATAGGTACACCATTATCAACGAAATAGTTTAGGGTCCCACTATCACTATATTACTTGATAATCACCACTATCACTATATTACTTGAAAGTCACCACTGTCACTATATTACTTGAGTCACAACAATCACTATAATACTTGAAAGTCACCACTATCACTATATTACTTGAAAGTCACCACTGTCACTATATTACTTGAGTCACAACAATCACTATAATACTTGAAAGTCACCACTATCACTATATTACTTGAAAGTCACCACTGTCACTATATTACTTGAGTCACAACAATCACTATAATACTTGAAAGTCACCACTATCACTATATTACTTGAGTCACAACTATTACTATATTACTTGAAAGTCACAACTATTCCTATATTACTTGAGTCACAACTATTACTATATTACTTGAAATTCACAATTATTACTATATTACTTGATAGCCACCACTATCACTGTATACTAACTTATAGTCACAACTATCACTATAATACTTGATAATCACCACTATAACTATATTACTTGATAATCACCACTATCACGGTATATTACTTGATAGTCACAACTATCACTATATTTCTCGATAATCACCACTATTAATATATTACTTAATAATCAGCACTATCACTATATTGCTTGAAAGTTACAACTATCACTATATTACTTGATAGTCACCACTATCAATATATTACTTCAAAGTCACAACAATCACTATATTACTTGATAATCACTACTATCACTATATTACTTTAAAGTCCCCACTATCACTATATTACTTGATAGACACAACCATCACTATATTACTTGATAGTCACAACCATCACTATATTATTTGATCGTCACAACTATCACTATATTACTTTAGAGTCATTACTATTAATATATTTCTATATATTCACCACTATCACTATATAACTTGAAATTCACACTTATCAATATAAATTGAGAGTCACTTATATTAGTAAATATTTTGAGACTCACAACTATCTCTAAAAATATCTTCAGTTACACTGCCATTAATTTATTTCCTTAGTTTTAGCACTATTACTAAGTTACATGATAGTCACAAGTCACATTTTATTTCTAGAGAGTCACAACTATCACTATATTGCTTGAAAATCACCATTATCACGACATTTACTGGGAGTCATTACTATTACTATAGTACTTAAGACTAACCACTATCATATATTTTTATTTAGTCAATCTTATCACTATATAATGTTTCAATAATCCATGTATTTTATCAATTACAACTAAAACCTGATACCGTTCGAACTAAAAAAAGATTTATTTAGTATTTTATTCATATTTTTTAAAGTGCTCTACTTCAACAAAAGTTTATACTAGTTATTGAGTGAAATCAAAACCACTTGAACACTTCGTAATATCGTATACATATCAAAATGAGACACTTTGACCTCACCGTGATTGAAACTGAAGTATGTCTAAAATAGATGAATGAATGATTTATTAAAGCAAACGTATTTAGTTATCTAACGCCACATTAAAATATGGTTGTTAAAAGTATATGAGAAGAAACATTAAAATTAAGCTCATGCCTTAGTATTAAGTATGATATAGTTTTTTGTATACCAATGGTATTTTTTTTCAGATTTAAATTGAAAATTTCAATAATTGAAGAGCCTTGTGTTTAAGTATCCTGCTTTGTTTAGTCAAAAATAGCCTAAATCTGAAATATTATGTTTAATATCCACACAGAAAGCACAGATTGGGGACAATAATTTAAAGATTATTGTGCACAACTTATCAATTGACATGGGCAATGAGTTTAAATATTTACGTATAATTTTAAATAGCAATAACGATATTAGAGTTGAAATTAGGAAAAGAAAACATTAGGGAAATGCCTGTTAATATTCAATCAGTAAGTAATTGACATCTCGCCTGTTCACAAGAAAATTAATGTGAAACACAAAATATACAAAACAATAATAAGTATTACCGGTTGTTCTCTATGGGTGTGAAACGACAAAAATTATTTAGCGTGTTCGAAAAAAGTAATTAGGCACATAATTGGTCCAAAAGGGGATAAGGCTACTGGGGAGTGTAGGAGGTTACATAATGACGAGTTAATTACCCTGTACTCATCACAAGATATTGTAAAGATAATTAAATCTCGTAAATTATTGTTGGCAGGACATGCAACGCTAATGGTAGAATCTAGAACAGTGTTCAGGGTTTTGACTGGCAAACCCAAGGGGAAGAGACCATTGGGAAGACCTAGACGTGGATGGGAAAGGAATTAGAATAGCTCTGAAAAAGATAGCGTGTAATGAGAGGGACTGAAAAGGAAAATGTGGTGTACTTTGTAAGTGCAGCATTTAGCTTTCGAGCTCCCAATACAATAGAGTAGGTAGGCAAGGTGTAATACCTGAATGTATGGATTTCATTAGCATCAAACAATTTATTGCAATACCTGCATGTGTGAATGGCTCTAGTACTCAGACATTTAGAGCAATAACTGTATGTTTGTATGGCTCTAGTACTCAGACATTTAGTGCAATAACTGTATATTTGTATGACTCTAGTACTCAGACATTTAGAGCAATAACTGTATATTTGTATGACTCTAGTACTCAGACATTTAGAGCAATAACTGTATGTTTGTATGACTATAGTACTCAGACATTGAGTGCAGTACCTGTATGTTTGTATGACTCTAGTACTCAGACATTTAGAGCATTAACTGTATATTTGTATGACTCTAGTAATCAGACATTTAGAGCAATAACTGTATGTTTGTATGACTATAGTACTCAGACATTGAGTGCAGTACCTGTATGTTTGTATGACTCTAGTACTCAGACATTGAGTGCAGTACCTGTATGTTTGTATGGCTCTAGTACTCAGACATTTAGAGCAATAACTGTATATTTGTATGACTCTAGTACTCAGACATTTAGTGCAATAACTGTATATTTGTACATATATAATATACAGTCCTTTAGTACAAAACATGAATATTTACATGCATTTTATAAGCAAACAATGAGTCAAACACATTAATGTGTATATATGTCCAGTACCCAACCATTAAAGGTTTTCAAAATGTGTGTATGTCTTTATTATCCAGTTAATGATAGCTTTAATTGACATATATATATAAATAAATAAATATACATAAAAATACAAATAAATACATATGTTTATATGTATAAACATATAGTATATATATACATATATATACTTCGTTTAGATATGTGGTTTTATTTATACATAAATATATAATACATATAAATACATACACATACCTTATCACTTTGTTCCCTTAGGGGGTAGGCAAGAAACTGTCCACAATTCAAAAAACAACTACATACTTAATCCATCCTCACAAACTTCCTCCACACTTCCCTATCCTTGCAAACGCCCTTCGCTTCAATAACATCCATACTCCGAGTAGTAAATGCTCTTTTATTCTTAAAACTATTAATGTTTATCTCGTAGGACGCTTCTATCATATTTACCTATTGGATTCCCTTTAAAACCGCAATCCTTCAACACCCGTTAATTACTGATTCTATCCATACGAGTTTATCCCCATACATTTCTTAGATACTCAATCCAGGAGTGGATACAGAATTATTTCCTGGGAGGAGGGGGCACCACGGGTGGGTTGAAATACTCCCCAGTGAGGTGGGGATCACCCCCAAATCTGATATTTTACTAAATTCTTTCACTCAGTATCGTTTTAATACATCTGTAATATTGCAAACAATGCCACCAACAATGGATAGGTCAGTTGTAGTGTATGTGTGGAGACAACAAGATATGGCATATATCATATTAGTGCTTGCACAAAATATGAACGAAACAGCCATATTTAAAAAATAGAACAAGATTAGTTTTGTTTTGTATTTCAAAGGAAGGTTACAGATTGTTTTCTTTTGTGCTTTCTAGCAAAGATGTCCAAAGCTTTTTCAGACTTCATTGTGGCAAAGCCAACCCATTTAGGTGATATTCTGTCACATTACAGCGTAGTTAGGTCTTACGACGACGTGGTATAATTAAGGAACACTCCACTGTGCTCGTTGTGACAGGCAATGTACACAAGAGTTGAAACAGAACAATAATGTTTGGTATGGTAGAATTTTTTTTTAGCTTACTGAAGGGAACTTAGTCTGAAGAGTTTGATTTCAACATCCGCTTCCAGGTTTATACTTCTAATTTCAGAGCTTTGAAACAACTAAAATCCAGTCCAGATCCTTGCCGAACTACATCTTCAAAAAGTCACTAAATTCTGATGAAACTAGCTTTTGAAGCTGTCCAACTAGTTGCATCTCTGTTTTTGGAAATCTGGAGGAAAGTTAATTTATTATGAGTAGATGGCACGGCATACCAATACAGCACGGTGATTGGTTGCTATAAATAGAACTGGCTCAGTACAGCGCTGTGATTGGCTGATAGCCCTGGCTCTCTGATTGGCTGTTATACTGGCTCAGCACTTTCCCCCTACCCCTCTGACTCCTTTTCCACGGTTTGTATGTGTTCCAAACTTGTTGGTCCCTGTCCAAACTTGTTCGTTCCTGTCCCATTTGATTTGTTATGTGTGCTCACTTGATTTTATGTGTGGCTCATTAGTTTTTTGCCACATATGTCCCAGGGGGAGGGTTTTGGGTGAGAGTTTTTAATTGGTGTGGGAGTTTTTTATTTATTGTGGGGGACCATGAAGTCCATGGCGTCGGTCACTCCTCCTGCGACGTCCTATAAAATGTTGGCATCGCTAGCGAGGCGGGAGCGTGCAGGAGCAACCTCTCGCGCCAGCCGTTTAGCGTAGAGTGTGAGCACTGAGCAATGGTTGGTTCCCTGCCACAAGACTTTGTTGGAACTCCTTTCACTTCTACCCCTCCCTCCAAAACCCCTCCTTATGAGCTCAGTGTGTCAAATACCCCCGGGGGCTGAAATGTGTGATAACCGACTCGGAGGATATCAATGAACATTTAGCGAAAGTCGTTAACACTCCAGCCTGACTAAACTTGTTTATTTTAGTCATAAATGTTGAAAGCATATAGTAATGAGAATTACCCTATTGAAGAGCCATTATTCCACCCCACCCCTTTACTTAATAGTGTCACACTAAAGTCCTCTGACACATAAGGAATGACCTCTGAAGACCCTGGCTCAGATGTGGTTTCTAACATTCATTCAGGGCCGATTTTTCACAAACAATCCCTATTGAAACATCTTGTTGTGTTTCTACGTTCGCCATGTATGGATGTAGATATCCTGTCTACTAACATGGATTAGAACCTTGATATCTTTGAATGAGTTTAAATTAAAATGTCTGTCTAAAGGGGCAGGCACTAAAGTAATAAAATTAGTGTTTGTTAATCATTCGACAGGAATATCAGGATGTACCCGTATTTGTATAGGAGGGAAACGGGAAAAATTCTTCGAATATTAATGTATTAACAACATTTTATAAAACATTTTAAATCAATCTTTAGTAAAGAGTGAATAAATATAGGTCAATACTTATATATTGTTATTTAAAAATTGAGATATTATAATTCGAGTTTAAAGAATTTATAAATATGAATACTAGGGATAAATCCCTGTGCAACAGAAAAACCCTAGACAAATTACTTACATTCTTGGAATAAACTTAACTTAAAACAAACTTTATTAAATTTAAAATATTTCATTGACTTAATAATAATAATTGGACATTTAAAAAAGTCAAATGGTCAAACTATCATTCATAACATATTAAAAATTCCAATATAAGCGTAGTTTAATACAATAACGAAAAATAAAACTTATTCAAACAACAAGTTAAAATAAAGTCTCCAGTCAAAAGTTTTGATTATATTATATAAATTGAAAGTTAGTTAGATTTAATGAAAAGTTTGGTTTATATCAAGGTATTATCTGAAATCAACGTCCCATTAATGTATTAGTAATTAGCGTTTGTTCGAAATAATCATATTTATTTTGTTGACCTATCAACCCTAGTAGGGATTTGAACCCACTAACTCCTTCTATCAGAGATCGAGATGTGTACCGACATTTGTTGAGGGATGAAAAGTGAAACGTTACAAGCATTATTGTATTTATAAAGTAATCAGCGTTTGTTCGAAATAATCGTATTTATTTTGTTGACCTATCAACTCTAGTAAGGTTTTTAACCCCCTACTTCTTTCTGTCAGAGGGCGATATGTGTACCAGCATTTGTTTGGGGTTGAAATGTGAAATGCTACAAGCATTATTGTATTTATAAAGTAATTAGCATTTGTTCGAAATTTTGCTGACCTACTAACCCTAGTAGGGATTTGAACCCCTACCTCCTCCCGTCACAGGGCGAGATGTTAACCCACATTTGCGTGGTTGGAAAAAATAAACACGACCGCAGAGGGTGGATAGCGGTCCTTCACAGGTGCCCTTATCTTACAGGGGAAAACATATACATACTCAGCGGATGCTGAAACATGAGTGAGGCGAAGCGGTAAATCCGTGCTGTTTTACACGACTCAGCCAATCACCTGTGAGTAAATAATATTATTGACCAATAAGAAGGTTACACCTTTACATTCGGCTTACCCCACTGAAGCGATTATAAATATACCCTGAAATCATTACATTCAGTCACTATAATTGATAATTGAGTCGGATAAACATTAAATGAGTTTCAACGCACTGGAAAATTGGATAAATTCAGGTATGTTTTACACCGTTTTGTATATTTTAATGGTAACTATTTTGCTTATTACGTCTTTGATGTACAGTGGTATTTCCTCCTTTGATTAAATATCAAGAAGAACACCTGGCACCTAGCGCTGTAACTCTACCGGCGGTCCCCGATAATCCAGGCCCGTTTGAGTTATTTAGCGAGGATGGAATTTGCCTAGCGGATAACAAATGGTCCATGGGTAATAAGCGTTCTGCTATAGATTTTAAAGTATTGGCAGTTATTTAATTGCAAATTAGTGGGATACAAACGTGTTGGACGACTACCTAGAGCTACAAACACCTTCGCTCTTTGTAGCCAGCGATTGGTGGCTGCTACACGAATTACCGCCCACCGTGGATTTGTCAGCTTGTGTGTGGGCGCCACCCCTTGAAAGGCGCAAGGCGAGCCCTGTACTGGACAATCTCCTAGAAGCGGTCGGTGCTCTGCCCCCAGCGACAGGCTTCACCCCACCGGACCCTGCCGCAGGCCCTGGAAAGACGATCAGCGGTATTCCTGATGTTTGGGGATTGCCCCTGCACGCTTCCGCCCTCGCTAGCGATGCCGACATTTTATTGGACGTCACGGAAGGAGTGCCTGATGCCATGGACTGCACGCTCCCCCCAAAAATATAAACTCACACATTAATAAATAATTAAAAAAGTCGCACACCAATAAAAAAACTCTCACCCAACCCCTCTACCCTTAAACACATGGGGCAAAAACTAATGGGGAACATGTGAGCACACATAAAATATCAAATGGGACAGGAACGAACAAGTTTTGACAGGAGTCAACAAGTTTGGAACACATAAAAATTGGGGAAAGAGAGTTAGAGGGGGTGAAGCGCTGAGCCAGTATAACAGCCAATCAGAGAGCCAGGGCTATTTATATCATCCAATCACAGCGCTGTACTGAGACAGTGCTATTTATAGCAGCCAATCACCGTGCTGTACTGGTATGCCAGGTCATCTACTACTATGTAGTCTAGGAAAAGGAAGGTACACTTTAATATGATAATACTCTTCAAGTGACCCACTTGACTGTGATTGAAAGTTAGATCTTTTTTTTTGTGGGATCGTTGCTCTAGGTTTACTTATTTCTATTTCTATTTCCATTGCCAAATGTTGTTACTTTTTGAAAAGTTGTTTGAGTGAATCAATGTTTTAGTTACGTTTATCTTGGAGGACTGCTAATTTCGCTTCGACCAGGTGCTTTGCTTTGAGTACATCCATGTTCTTTGCCTGTAACTTCCAAGCCAAGGCCAGTTAGTTCCAAAATGTCAGCCAAAACAACCACACTGACGAGGAAATCTGATGACAGTATAGAGTGAAGGAATGAAAATGCATTACTTCCTATACGTTCAGGTGAATGAGTAGTTTCCAAAACTATAGCGAGGCAAGGGAGAGTGTTAAAAAAATATCAAGACAACATCATACCTTTCAACCCAACTAGTTTCGCAATTCCAGTTAAGGGTATATTTTCCTTTTTGAGCCAATCTTTCATTTACACATCACCACACACGCACTGGTCCTAGCGAATTTTTGTTGGAGGCAGAACCTCTATTTACAAAGTGGGTTGTATGAAGTTGGGGATTTGGGGAGTCACACATAAACTCAATAAATTTGTCTGTGTAACATTACCATTATATTTATAGTATTAGAAAAACTATTCAGCTATTTTTTCTAATATATAATTTTAGGTAGTGTATTTTATGGTCATCTGGGGGTAACCTGCCCCCATGGACCCCGCTAATGTATCAATCCACCCGCATTCAACTTCCTCTTGTGTTTCTCCTTACAAACACACACTTCACATACATAAAAAAAGTTGGCGTCAACATACATTTATATAATGTCATCACCATCTCTTTCGATACTAGTACATCCTTCTTTTCAATAGTCCACATAGATCCAACTTATCACCTAGATGCATTCAGCCGTCTATCAATTTCACTATCCATCCGCCCATTTTTACAGAACATTCTGCCAATATACACCAAATCATTCACTTATTCTAACAGTTTTCCATTTATCCTAAGATGACAATTATTTCCTGATCAGTCACTATCAAACTATATCATCTTAGTTTTGGATACATTTATACAAAGATCCATTCTGCCGGTTGCCACATTCAAATGATTTAATGTATTTTCCAAGTCACTTTTTCTCAGCCATTATTACGGCTTCATCTGCGTATAGCATGTTTCTCACATTGTCCATTTTCACACCAACTGGGTCCTCACAACCATCTCTCATACACTTATCCATGAATACATTAAACAACCATGGATACATAAACCAACCTTGTCTAATACCCTGTCCAAAGTTAAACCATTGGCTTAAAGTTTAATCCAACCTAACGCTTGCTTTACTTCAATACTACTCCGCCATAATAGCATTTTATAACCATGCATTCACACCATTCTCTCTCAGAACGTTCCATAGCATAATTCTATTCACCCAATTGTATGCTTTCTCCAGATCAACTAATTCACCATTAACTTTCTTCCTTAACGGCATATATTTCTCAATCATGTATTGCAATGCAAATTTCTGGTTAATGCAACTTCTAACTGGCATGAAACCATATTGCACAACCCAAATCTTGTGCGCAGCTCTTTCACGCACGATCTCGATTAAAACTCTCCCAAAAACTTTGTCAGGAATACTTAACAAACTAATTGCCCTATAATTCTTACATCCACTCTACTTCTTTTGTCTTACTACAAAGGTTCAATTACAGTATTCTTCCAGTTATTAGGAACATTCGAATCCCAGCACACACATTGTAGAACTCACACAATGTGGTAAGTAATACCATACTCCCACACTTAAGCATTTCACTTGTGATCTCATATACGCCAGCAGATTTGCCATACTTTAACACTTTCATAGCTTCCAACATCTCTGCCTCGTTAATTATTTCACATATAATCAAACTTACCCTATTTTCAGCTACTTTTTCTAGTTTTCGGCCATACTTCCTACATCGCTCTATTTTCATCTCAGATCATCTCATAAAGTTTATTCTGAATGCCATAGATATTTCCTTGCACTCTTTGTTTCTTTATCCTTACCCACTTGCAAAACAGCTTCTTATTTCCTTCAAAATCATACTGCATTCTTTCTCCTTCTTTAAATCTTATTTGATATTTACTCTACTTGACTACTTCCTTTGCATTCATCTTTTTCTCTTTGTTTATGTCCCACAACTTTTTAAGTTTTGTTTCACTCTTAACAGCAATCATTCGTTTGTATTCTTATTTCTTTTCTCTCATAACTTCTTTCACCTGTTCACTTCACCATGTATCTCTAAGTTTACCACCACCACAAATCCACACACATCATTCACGTACTCAACTACAGCCGCTTTCATTCTGTTCCAGGCACTTTCTTTATCATTGAACTAGGTGACCTGGCGGTCCACGGGTAAGATGTCAGACTTCCGTGTTGGGGGTCCAGAGTTCAATCCTAGGTCCCGGCACCGATTTATCTGATTGCCAAACCCTTCTTTCACCTCTGACAAGACGTGTATTAATCCCAACTTGTGAATGTGTGGAATGCCAGACCTCCACCGTGGTTTGGATCCCACGTTAAACTGTAGGTCCTCCATTTCATCTCACAATCACACTACCATCACACATTAGCGTAAGTGAGTATAGCCCGAACAATTAGTAAGAAGCAGTGATAATAATAATAATAATAATAATATCATTGAAATTTATTTCAACATTACATTCATGATCTTGTAAAGTTAATTTTTCGCCCAGCAATCTTTCATATTGCGCTTTCACACATTTAGCCTGCATCTTTTCTACTTTCAATCTTACCTGCTTAGTACTCTTGCACTGCTTCATAAAAAAATCCCCTAATTTAACTACTGAAATCAATAGGAAGTTATCTGTTTCACATTCATTCTTTACTAAACCTCTTTACTAAACCTCTCATCATAACCGTAAAATTTATCATCTTTCTCGAATCACCCCTTTGCCATGTGTACAAGTGAATATCTTTGTTCTTGTATCATGTGATCGACACAAATAGAACTTTTTCTAAACACAGACTCACTCACTACAATTCTCGTTTACCGTCATCACCACACCTTCCTAGCACTCTTTCTGAACTCTCTCTTCTGGTACACACCCACCAATTCATATTTCCTAATAGGATAATTCTTTTACCCAGTTTACATGCATTAATTGAGCATATTCCAAAACTCCATTCTCGCATTCTTATCTTCACCATCCACCGGAGTATAGCTAGCAACCAACATAATAATTTCTACAAATGCTTATTTTCAAACGTACCCATAGAAGTCTAGGTGACACCAAATCACACCTTCTCACAAACAGCTTAGTTTTAGGCTTATGAATAAACCTACTCCTTGGCTTCACCTGGTCCGTTTATCTTCATAATCCTTCATAATTTACCAATATTGTTATATATTTATTATTATTATTATTATTATTATTTCTCGACTTCTCAGAGAGAAAAGTATTGTGATTATCAAAAAATCTAGCTTAAGACTTTCAAAAATTTCGACGTTTCATGACTCCCTTACACCGAAAAGTGAGTTTTACAATGACGTCTGTCTGTGTGTTTATCTCGGCCCAAAGCCGAAACCATTTTAATGGTTGAGATAAAACTATGGTCATTAGGGTTTTCATAAATTTCTACCGAGGTTTTTTAATTATATATCAAACCCTAAAATTAAGGGTAGTTTACTGAAGTGCAAAATGAGATAATTTCGATGTCTTCGAAATCCGCTTTACCAATTCTGATAAAATTTTGTATCTAAGTATTATTTAACATTACAAACAAAATGTAATCTCTAATTTTTCCATGAAAATAACTTTGAAGGCACTTTATATAAGCAGAAGTTTTCAATTTTGATCATATCTCCGCAATTATTTGAGATACTAAATAACTTATTATTGTAAAGTTGCCGTTAAGACTAAATTATGTTATCTGAAATATGTTTTTTATAAAATTCATATTTCCTTAGATAAAAGAAAACCTTTTTACGGAGATATTTGAAAATTTAAATTTATTGCTTAGCTCTTTGGTGGACAGAGATGCGCCTCTTTTCTCGATGTTACTGAAACAGTGTGTATTATTTCCATTTATACTCTTTGGTGGCGTGCTTCTGCAACAATGTATTTTATTCCTTTTCATAGATCATACGAGTTTTTAGTAAATGTCTATATATTAAGATTAGAAAAAAGAAAGAGAAATCCTCTACAGTGCATTGTACTATTTATTTATTCATAATAATGATGGCTTTAATTCATATTAATACCATCCAATAAATTATTTGATAGTTAATTTTATTGCCTTGAAGTTCTAATAATGTCCCATAGGTCATAATATAAATATTTTTGTACCATTAAAAATATCTTCCGATGATATTATATTGATGATATTAATGATGTTAATATGTTGTATGTGATTTGTTCGCAGAAATATTTTCACCAACAATTAATTTTAACAATAGTTTTATTTGCCCACGGATAGACTGAAGCTATCTTTACTTGGACACAAACACTTAAGAATGTAGGTTGCTTCAGCTATTTACTGCACGTGTTTGTTATCTAGATGGTAAAAAATGTTATTTCAAGTGATTTGATAGATTCCTAGTGTACTTTGCCCACACTCAAGTTATTGTAATTTTCAGACATTCTCATGGTGTCTTAGTACACTTTATTGAGTTTAACCACTTACATTCAAATATCTAGTAGCTCACTGAAAGGTAATATTTTGAGTTATTTTTATATACATTTTAATAATCTAGTGCTATAATATTATAGTCTGTATTTTTACTTTTAATACTAATATATTTTTTTACTTCAAACAACCCTTTTTGTATTAAATCCATGTTCGATATCACGGGTTTAAAAACTATTCTCTAAAATTTTAGTTTTTTTTAATAAGGAAAATGATAATGTATCTTAACATTTTAGTGTTAATACTAATGTTGGATATCTGATCTTATTCATCTAAAGCTTAAACTTACAATAATTTATTCAGAATTGATCTTGTTTTTTAAAATGCTATCAAATGTTAATCTCATTTATTCACTTATTTGTTTATTTATATATTGTTATATATTTATATCCTTTTAAAAACTATAATTGGTTTTTAGATGTGTTTGAAGATATTTACTGACAGATATAACTACTTAAATAAGTTACTTTACTTTATAGTTAGTAAATCTCAACTTTGTTTATAATAATTATATCACGTAATCCTAAAAAGTATAGTAAATATTGTGTCTGAGTGTCTGGATGTCTGTTTATTCCTCACAAAATTAAAAACGAGCTACACATCTAAGGGAGATTTGAACCAATAATGGTATAAGCACACCCCAACACCAATGGCGGTGTTCATAGACACAGACACGCACACTCTCTAAAAATTAAGAATGTATTTAAAAAAAAAGTCTTAGGCCTAAGCCCACTAGATAAGATTTTTTTTTTCAAAAGTTATTTCTCTTGGTACGTTATACTTTACCTTAAAATATCTCTCGTAGCCTTCCTCGTTCCCCTCGCAGACACAAGAGCGCTAGAGCTGCAGCTACATGAACAGGGTTGTATCCAGTAGGTCCAATAACAATTCCAGCAGAACTTTGGAAGGTCTTACCTCGTGTTTCATCCAACTAAGGACATGTGTTCACCGTTAATATGGACTTTTTGAGTTGTATTAAGGTCTACTATCCACACCAAAGCTACTTCTCAGTTAAATCCATACACCTGTATATTCTATTAAAGTAATTGTATGACCCATTACAACATAGGCCCTGGGCTAGAATTCAACTACATGCAATTTTCAACCCACACCTTGGTTGTTTGGATGACTAAATATGACTTTTTTTTTTGCAATAAAATATTTACATTTCGTCGTTATGGTAAACGTGGCTTGCATGCATAACCCTTTTCGAAACTAACTTTCTATTAAGAACAAAATATATTATTTCTACGTTTTAACACCTCAATTAACTAACGGCACATCAGGTCATAGTTCGAATCCTGCCTGAATTCATTGTTATGAGTTTAACACCTTATCACAGTTTGTAGCACATGTGCCAACAAAACTATGGGTCCCAGGGTTCCATTTCCGGAATGGTGGAAGATTTATTATTGGTCAATTGTCGGGCATCTAGGTTGAATATTAATTGCTATAATAGAAAAAGAATACCTATTATCATTTTACTTATTTATCGATATAATATCGTTATAAATTTATGTTCGAATTCAACAATCCATTGCAATCAAATTTACATAAAATTTAATCAATATTCACTAAAAATTAATTGTATTAATTAATTTATCATCATTAGATGGATTACAACTATTCCTGGGATTTTTAGCTATGTACCCGAATAATAAATTGTTCTAGTACTATTTTAATTTTCCTTAACACGGATTTTTAAGGAATAGATCATTAACTTAACTTAGCCTTTATTATTTGAAGGTTATTTTTCGGCTTGTCACGATACTCTTAGCCCACTTACGTTTAAATAGGCTTTACACACTTAATTAACATGGTGGGTGTTTGTTTTTTTGTCATAGATTGTCACAATGGTCTTTGTCCAACTGGTGTTGTTGGCCTTTCTGTGGTGTGGCAATTCAGCCCTAGACAATGGACTGGCCCTCACGCCTCCTTTAGGTTGGATGGCTTGGGAGAGGTACCGCTGTGTCGTGGATTGTGACACGTATCCAGACGAGTGTATAAGGTATTTAATCATTCATTATGGTTGGGGAAAATTAATACTTACATATTTAATTTTTTTTAAATAAGCAACAACTAAATACATTGTAAGATCAGTCACATTTAGATAAAAATTATATATATATATTTATAAAAACCATTTGAAAATATGTTTCACTTGGTATCTAAAAATATTTTTGATCTTATAAAATGGCTGTTTACTGTAATTTTAATCAAGATAATTTAAAAAGGCTTAGGTTACTAACAAATACAAAATGTTATTGCTTTATTTTATTAATTAGATGCTCCCTATACTTTTTAACATAAACAGTTGTATAAGGGTTGAGGAAAAAACCACATACAAAATTCTTAAGTTTAACGATAAATTATCATGTTTCATGTGTATAGATGACAGACTTTTATTATTGTTGGTTTCTCATTATATATAGCCTGCAATTTTATCAAACGTAGCCAAATTTAAAACTAGCTATTATTGATAAAATCTCTTTTTAATAATTATTGTAGGTTCTATTTATTTATATTACTTCGTATATTTATCTATTAAAAGATAATTAATTAAAAGGCCAAAATTTTGGCTAGTAATCAGATTTGAGATACTAATCAATACTGGATATTATACAAATTTCAAATTAGATTTAAATTTTATTTATGCCTGTATTAGGGCTTATAAATTAGCCAGTTTTTTAAAACTTTTTAAAAAAATACCTCGTATTTAAAAATATCTGTCAACAAAAACAAGTTAAATATAAGGAAACGCTTCTGCTTTGGAATGGATTTAAAATATAAATAACAATATATCATGTTACTTTTTTTATTCGTGGGATAAGGCCACGCATGTGTTGTTTACGAACATTAATAACCATATTTTAAACTAAATAAAGAAAAATATTACCTACCACATATAAAGAGTTTAAAAAACACATATAGAGTTTAAAATAATAATAATAGGAGCTGGAGTGATATTACTAGATATTTTGAACGGTATTGCTTTTGAATGAATGCTGACAAAAGGGGAATATACGTATATCATTTTAAAAAAGGGTGAAAAATGAAAAAATAAACATCAACCGTTTAAAATTTGATAAAAATTGAACGGAGTACTCTTCAAAGCTTAATAAAAACAATTTTTTAATCTAGTCATAGTATCCTGGGTTAAATTTAAAAAAATCTATTCATAGTATTTTGGGTTCAATCTACGTGTCTTAGTGTAGTTCTATGACATCTATTTAAAAGAAAATTAGTGTATTATGCCTAAGAATACAATACAGTATAAGTTTGTCTTCAACATTTATTTTAAATTATATGCTTCTAGGTTTTAACACTACAATGAACCCAAACACTAACAAGATAAAATACAAATAAACAACTATGTAGATCTACTAGTAATTTTATCTTCTTTAATGGACAGTAGTTACTTACTAAAATATTTATTGTTCATATACTTGTAATAAAATTATTATATTTTCAAGCGTTGACAGATAAAAGAAAATAACATGTTTTGATTATTTTTTTAATCTGTAATATAATCGCGTATATTTTTTAGTTTCAATTCTGGGATGATATAATATTTCAACATCATTTTATAATAGTAAGCTGTAATAAGTTATTAGTGTGTTTTATTGGTTTTTAATTGGTTTCAATTAATTTTAATAAAAATAAATGTCGAATTTAAGCACGGAGTTTGAAAACCGCGTTTATAGGTAATTGGTTTGTAGATTCTTGCTAAAGAGCGACAAGCAAGCCTATGATGAATCATCAGAGCTATAGTCATTTTATTCAGACTTTGACCAATGTCTTGAACAAAATCTACCTCTCCTTTATCATCAGAACTTTCTTCACTATCTTCAACTTCCATATTACTTGGAGAATCATTAATAGTAATTTATTGATTTAAAATTTCTTAAATTTCTTCATACTTTCACGAAATTTAATTTTAGTTCATTAAACAATCTAATACATCATTTAACATATAGTCATCGTTCATTGGTTATAACTCCACATCATGTTTTTAGATCTTATCATATTCTACTAATCAGAGACTTGAGTCATACTGATACAGCATTATATAACAGTTCTTTGACCGTCATCCTGTATGACAAATATTGCCATTCATTGGTCAAAGCTATGTAACATAAATATACCACATTTTTATTAGAGGGATGCATAATACTACTTAGACATTTGGTCATTGTACATTTTTAGAAGCCATACATCATACCTATACGATGGATGGTTGAAACCATGAATCATACTTACACGATATATGACTATCCTTAATCTGTCAGATTCATGATTGATACCAACAAGGTGTCTAATCAGAACCATGCATCTTACTTATATGGTATATGATCATCCTTAATTATACAGATTCATAATTGATACCTAAAATATGCTTGATCAAAAACATGCATCAAAAATATATAGTCTATTATCATGATTATTATTCTTAATTGGCCAGAGTTATGATTGATACTTGCATGTTTTTCGTACTTGAGCGATATTCACTTATCTGAGACATGCAATATACACAGCCAAAGATAATCGTTACTGAGCAGTCTCAGTAACACTTACACGATGCTTGCTCAAGATAATGCATTATACACACATGCATTACATTACATATGATCAACGATTGTTGATCAGTAAGGCCTGATACTTACACGGTATGTGTACTTGAACATCATTCACTGATTGGAGTCATGATTAATACGACATCATACACTTCATTCACCCTGAAAGATCTCAGTTCAACCTTGATTAGTTATACTATGGCTATACATTAAAGTCTGCACCATAGCGGAAGTTTAAGGTGTGTTTATTATCTTTAAGGATAAACGATGGGTACTTCTTTATGATTCATCCTTCAAAACTATAGTTATAAATATTACACCAAATAGCTTAGGTTCTACTCTTCAAACAATTCATAGTTTGATTAGGAGAATGTATAATATTCTTTTAATCTCATTATATGATGAGTAGAGGACATTAGTGTTTAGAAAGTATGCATGAATTTGAGAAGGTGTAGCTACTTGTTATAGTGGGAAATGATCTTAAAGAAGGAGAAGTATATTATTTATTGTGCAATTGGAGGATGATATTTGTCATATTTAATATATCATGTAAGAGGACGGCTAGAGATAAGGGAAATCTACTGTTATGGGTTAAAGTTGTATGGTATCAAGACATTGGCTAAGCCAGCTACAGCATTAGCCTATAGGTAGGCTCTTCTAAAGAAGTTCAGGGTAGGAAGGTTGGGCTATGGAGGGGAGAGGGCAGGAAGGGGAGGTTTCTTGTTTCACCTCATTTTCCTATATCCTTGGATTTATGCATTATATCAAAAAATCTGTTATTTTACCACCCCTAATCCATTATTCCTCTAAGATCATGTGCTAAGAACACTAGTCTTTAGAAAGTATGCATAAGTATTTATGGAGTTGGCTGGATACATTTTTTGTCTTCAAGTGAATATTGAGTAAATACTTATTGGCTCTATTCCCTTATTTTTCTAAGATTATGAGTAAATAACATTAGTGTTCAAGTATATGCATAGTTATTGATGGAATTGGTTACAACAAATTTTTGGCTTCAAGCGAATATTTACTAAGTTTGTTTAAAATATATACTCTTTTATTTATCTTAGTTTATTATCCACCAAAGATGATGAGTAAATAACATACGTGTTTAGAAATCATGCATTTAGATCGAGTGAGTTGGTCATGAACATAATTTTATCGATAAGAGTTCATTCATCCTAGATTTCAAACCACGCATGCCACTTTTCACTATATTTTGAGGAACATTCAAAATAATAAATATTTAAAATACCTGATTTAGAGGGTAAATGATGAAAGCCACTGAATTTCTACAACTACCCTTGTCCAGAAAGGATGTTCAGGAACTTAAACAACCAGCCTTGTCTATGAAGTAGGACTAATAGAGAATCAGGAGAAGGGAAGTATTTTAAGGGGGTTCTCTCCAGGGGTCCGGTCCCTAACTATGTCTGCTTGACGGGTCCTTTCCAGGGGTATTAAGATACAATCAATGGCAGTCTTAACCTCAGCGGCATCCTTTTGTATTGGTATCCCTATATAGCAATGAGGAAAAAATAAAATTAATTTAACATTCTAGCTCCTTCTTAATGTGTTAGAGCTAGACAATGGCGACCTCATGTGGTATTGGTAGCTCTATTCACCAAAGGAGCGAGAAAGTACAAACAAGAGCGAGCCAACATTCTCACCCTCTAATCGTCTGATGTGTACCAGTTAGCGAGCAAACATTCTCTCGCTCGTTTTCAGAAAATGTCGAGTGCTTGGCGGTACATCAAAGAAAATACTTGTTCTTGCTAGTTTAGTGTGGACGGTGATTATTATATAGTTGAAATGTTTATGGTAGAGTAAATTCAGATTTTTATTTTTAAATATTGAATTATTAATTTACCTGTATATACTCTACCTGCTTACAGATATAGTTATTGATCTGATTTATTCATTTAAATTCGCAATGGAATGATCAAACGAAGAAGTTTTAAAACTGATAGATGCGTATTGAAACCGTCCTGTTATATGTAACTCTGCTGTACCATACTATAAAAATAAGAATAAGAAAGAGGATGCTTGGCCAGAATTAATTGATATGTTGAAATCTGAAAGCTCAGAAATTGAAAATAAGTCTCAATCATTATTTGTTTCATTCAGAAGCTCAAAATTACTTCAGGAATGGACAAAGAAGAATTTTATGACAAACTGATCTGCACTCGAAAGTTTACTCTCCTCGAAAGATAAAAATAAGCCAAAGTAAGCTCAGAATACAGAAAGTGGTGTAAGTACCTGCACAAAGTATCTTATTATTTTGATTAGCCATATTCAATTTTCAATCAGCTAGACTAGCGTGCTCGCTGTAAAACAATGAATCAACTGAAAACAAAACCCGGTTCGGTGGCCGAATGGTCTAACGCTCTACTCTCGCAGTAGAATTGACTGCCGATGACTGGGAGATTAAGGTTCGAGTCTCAGTCGGGTGTACTGAGGGTGGTTTTCCAAAATGTTTTTCCAATCTCCCTACACGCAAATGTGGGTACACTTCCCATAAATATATCCTTACTCATCCCTAAAACTATTAGCGTAGTTAGTAAATAAGTGTATAGCCCGAACGGGTAGTAAGACGTGGTGCTAAGAAAAAACCCTGAAAACAAGAATATATTCGCTCCAGTATGGACGAAAGTTGAGCAATTCAAGAGAACACGAGCAAATATCGGTGAACGCGAGCAAATTTGTGCTCTTGCTAGATTTTTTGGTGAATTCTCATCTTTACGGACAGACTTGCTGCTAGAACGAGCGTGCACTCCATCTGTCAGCCAATACAGGTGTCCAACTAAACTATATTTTTTAATTCTCTGACTTAACCAGGTTTTCCAGAGCCAATTCCCAACTTTTCCTATCACTATATATTATAAATACTATTTTACTGAGTTTGCAACCTAATGTAATACTACTTTTAGACATATACAAATTCCGAAATTGTTTCACTCTATGAAGGGACTAAAGAATTTCACCCTAAAGTGAAGAGCTGCTATGTTGTGCGATCTAATTTATAATTTCAGTGAGATAATATTGAGACATTAAAAGATAATCTTACACCTATACACTTTAAAATTGTTGTGACACACATTCTTTTTTTTCCTCCTCCTATAATATAATCGAATTCATGCGCATGAACATAACCACGACTAAATTTTACCTGAATACGTGTGGTAGAAGGTGGAAAGACGACACATAAATCACATGTTGATTTTGAGAACTGATATTAGTATGCTCATTGCTCAACAATAGACAAGTATGTTAAAAGAAATTAGTGGTGTGTATTAACTGAAAGAAAAATTTAATTTCGACTATTGTAAACAAAAATTGCGTAGTTTTTTTTAGTGAAAATGTGAAAATTCCAGAAATTTGATCAAATTCCCTGACTTCTCCATGAATTTTCTCTGACCAAGAAAATTCCGTGACTTTTCCCTGTTTTCCAGGTTTTCCGGATCACTGGACACCCTGTAATACTATAACATCTTAAAACCGAAAGCAATAAATGTATTTATAAAACTGTAATAGTTATCCTCTGTATTTCCACTAAACACCTGTCACAGAGTTTTCAGTTTACTTGTATTTAAACATAGGAATTCTTAAAAACTCCTTTTTTTTCTTTCAGTGAACGGTTGTTTCGAAGAGTGGCTGATCTGTTGGTATCAGAAGGATATTCTAACGTTGGGTATCAATACATCATTATTGACGATTGCTGGTTAGATACTGAGCGAGATAGCAACGGAGCATTACAGGCGGATCCAAAACGTTTTCCCAGCGGAATTAAAAACCTTGCAGATTACGTGAGTTATAAACAATATACTGTCTCTGTGTATTACAAATTAAGACCTTAACTCCTAAATAGCTGCAAAAAGTATATAAAAACTCTTTTTTTTATATAAAATATATCATTCTGGCCAATAAGTTCAAAATTTGACACTATCCAAGATTAGGAACTTTGTTGTTGCTGGTCGTAGTAATATTTTTTATGTATTACTACAAAATAGGTGTGGACTCTCTAATCGAACTACAGGCTTAAGTAATATTATGGCTTATTAATTTTCATATTTATATTTTATCTATTTAAATGAATTAAGACGACCAAGACTAGCAAAGTGATCCGTGCTTTACTCGGGAATGTAGAATCCCCGTTTAGTCAAAGTTTAATTTTGACTGAATATGTTATTTTTAATTGCAATAAGATTATTTTTGACAGCAGGTTAATTATTTATCCATGAATTCTGTGAACACAATTTTGGCGGGTTTGTTTTTCGATGAAAGTAAGTATAAAGAATCTGGTGAACTGACTCTAAGGCAAGCAGCTTCCAAATGGCCGTGGAAAAAGTGGGTTCGCTAAATCAACATCTTCATACTTAATAAACTGGCCTTGGGCGTTATTAATAGTCATGGCAAATCAAATTTGTAATAAAAAACCAATTTATTTGAAATTAAATGGGTAGTTGCTTCGTATGAGATGGACACGTGGAATTAAAATACTTTCCGCCTTTCCACAACCAATGAGTATTACAGCTTGTATGATGTTTAGCAACAAATCCTAGACCTGCAATCGAGTCCCATTACAAAGCTTAAAGGCCCTGCCGTAGACTCCGTATCCGTAGGTCCGTATGCCGTACTCCTTAGTCCTGGTCCTCAAGAAACTCTATTTGCGATTATACCGTTCATATCCGTAATCATGTGGCCGTTCTAACCAATGAGCTAGTCAGAGACTTCGTCCAATCGAAAACTTCAAAAGAAAATCGTCTACAGCGAGGAGCGAGCGCCAACCAATCAGCTGATCAATAAATGATACTAAAAAAAAACTTTCTTGAGAAAACTTCCAGGATATACTTAAAATGTAGTAAATCACAATAAATATATTTATAGCACGATTTAAACTATCAAACTTAAAATAAATTAACCGGAACATGCAAAACAAATTTAGGTACTAGTATTCTGGATGCAAACAAAGCAACCACTTCTAATATTATTTTCGTGCTTCTTTTATGTATACATGGATTTTGATCTTTAACAAGAATATTAGCAATCAAAAAATTAAATCTAATTACAAACCATTAATTTTGGTGTTTAAGATGGACCCCAATTCGTATGCACATATTTACTCCACTGTGGTCGGTTGGTAGTGCGTATAAACTAATCCTTAGAAAGTTAAAGTTGATCTACTTCTACGGAGTACGTACTTACGAATAAGGACTTTGTGGCCAAAGCAATCTGATACTGTGGCATCGATTTCTTACGGACCACGGACCACGGACCACGGACTACGGACCACAGACCTACGGATACGGAGTTTCTGTCACAGGGCCTTAAGAGGGCTCGAATTTCACAGACACATGACTGGAGCCCTGACTTTCAAATGCAGTTGACGAGGAGACATACCCGATGGATTCAGGAAATTTAAGAACTCAGTCGTATAGTTGACAAACTCGTCTTCCTCCACTACACATTCCATTGACAAATAAACTTTGTCTTAAGCGTCAAACTTATTCACTGTTCGTTATTGAGGATATTAATAACTTCAGTCCTTGGGGTCGGGATAACTCTTTCACAGAAACAATCAAGGTTTTTACTATTTAGTTTTGAAATATCCTCTAATGTTGTAGGTTCACTCCAAAGGTCTGTTGTTTGGTATTTACGAAGACTATGGTAACTACACCTGTGGAGGGTATCCAGGAGTGTTGGGGCATCTAGAACAGGACGCAAACACATTTGCTGAGTGGGGAGTAGATTATGTAAAGCTCGATGGCTGCTATACGGAGCTGGAAGACATGGCAACAGGTAGGTGTAATGGGTGATGTTTGTTGATTGGTGTATAGTTAAATGAAATGTACAGTACAGAGATAATGTAATGTGTGGTTCTTGCTGATTGAAATATTGTTATAAAAGACATAGACAAACAAACAAATATAATTTATTGACATATAAAAATAACCTGGATATATATCAGCAACAGAGAATACTGTTGAGTATGTTACGGAAAGCTGAATGATTGCTCTATATATATATAGTATTGACACACCTTAATGACGTGTATAATCAGCAACCAACATAATTCTATGGATGCATATTTTCATAAGAATCCATAGGAAGCTAGATAACACCAACTCATACCTTCTCACAAACAGCTTAGCTGTTGGGCTAAGGCTTAAGGCTAATCCCTGACGCCTCATTACCTTTTCATCCACAATTGACCACAGTGTTTGGCTATAATCTCTCGCCATCAAAACATCTTTCCATTTCCTCTTGGTTTCACATACACACAGAATATAAATTTTTTCTAATCATTTCCTCTAAATGTTAATTCTCTTTACCACACACTCCTCTTAGATTCCACGTTCCAATACTCCATGTTCTCACCAGTTTGTAAAAAGATGGGCCTTTAATTTTAACCTCAGCGGCCCGCCATAGCTTTAGTCATCCAAGGCTATTATTTCACAGTTTCTTGTAGTAATTTTAAATAGAATAGACCAAGTTACTGTCCTTGATATTTTCAATAAGGATGCTGTACCGATCGATGTTGACACATTTTAGCCAGTACAAGTACAACCGTTGTTCAGTCTTACCCTGAGCATTGTTCCTATAAACCAGTATCCCTACTATAGAGACTATCTTGCCAGCCAGTATACCACAAGTACAATCATTGTTCAGTCTTACCCCGAGCACTGTTCCTACAAACCAGTATCCCTACTATAGAGACTGCCTTGCCAGCCAGTATACCACAAGTACAATCATTGTTCAGTCTTACCCTGAACACTGTTCCTACAAACCAGTATCCCTACTATAGAGACTGTCTTGTCAGCCAGTATACCACAAGTACAATCATTGTTTAGTCTTACCCTGAGCACTGTTTCTATAAACCAGTATTCCTACTATAGAGACTGCCTTGCCAGCCAGTATACCACAAGTACAATCATTGTTCAGTCTTACCCTGAGCATTGTTCCTATAAACCAGTATCCCTACTATAGAGACTGTCTTGCCAGCCAGTATACCACAAGTACAATCATTGTTCAGTCTTACCCCGAACACTGTTCCTACAAACCAATATTCCTACTACAGAGACTGTCTTGTCAGCCAGTATACCACAAGTACAATCATTGTTCAGTCTTACCCTGAGCAGTGTTCCTACAAAGTAGTATCCCTACTATAGAGACTGCCATGTCAGCCAGTATACCACAAGTACAATCATTGTTCAGTCTTACCCCGAGCACTGTTCCTACAAACCAGTATCCCTACTATAGAGACTGTCTTGCCAGCCAGTATACCACAGGTACAATCATTGTTCAGTCTTACCCTGAGCACTGTTCCTACAAACCAGTATCCCTACTATAGAGACTGTCTTGCCTAGCCAGTATACCACAAGTACAATCATTGTTCAGTCTTACCCTGAGCATTGTTCCTACAAACCAGTATCCCTACTATAGAGACTGCCATGTCAGCCAGTATACCACTGCCCGTGTCACTTCCACCAGGAGGTAAGACGAAGCACTGACACATAAGAACACTAATAGTTGTTTTGTAGTTGAACGTATTAATAAAAGTTTTAAATATCTTAAGTTCAGAAACATTTAATATGTATTATCAAAATTATAATTTTAGAAATGGACCATGTAAAAATAATAAAAATAATTATATCGAAGTGCTTAGTGATCTATCTATTTTTATTTTCATTGCCTTGTCATGCACCTACAATCGAGTATAATTTTTCAAAATGGACGAAAATATTGAATTAGTTTTCCTGTATAAAATTGTTTTAGAGCTCTATTACGTTAGCAGTGTAAACTCTGACATAAATTTGTAAAGTTTGTTAAGTTACTGAAGAATTATCAATGAAACTTCAGACATCATCTAAATTAAATAGCCTATACGTAACATTGCGTTTTAAAAATGTATTTGTATGAACAGTAAATAAAGAGGAAACTCTAAAATGACAAACCTACCAAACTTTCTATATCGATCCCAAGCTTTAATGAAGAGCACGGCTCGAAGCTCGACATCCGAGTATTCGCAGACCCCTAAATTTTTGTTACTTTTTTGTTTAGATAATTTTATATATTAAAAATAAAAATAAAAAGCTACGTATAGATTCCCTTTGCGAAAAATTGACACACCCGCCCGCTAGTTAATAATATGAGACGATTCGATAGTTTTATTAATGTATTTAATGTACAATGTACTGTACATCTATCATTATTATTATTATTATTATTATTAGCACCGCGTATTACTACCCGTTCGTGTTATACGCACTTACGCAAATGTTGCAATGGTAGGGTGATTGTGAGATGAAATGGAGGACCTACAGTTTAACGTGAAATCCGAACCACGGTAGAGGCCTGGCATTCCTCATATTTACAAGCTGTGATTAATACACATATTGTCAGAGGTGAAGGAAGGGTTTGGCTATCAGATAAATCTGTGCCTGGACCGAGGATTGAACCCCGGACCCTCAGCACAGAAGTCTGACACCTTACACCTAGACCACCAGGTCACCTGTACATCTATTAACACAGCTGATGTTTATTACAGGCTACCCTGAGTTTGGCATGTACTTGAACCGAACGGATCGTCCCATGGTCTATTCGTGCAGTTGGCCAGCTTATCAAGAAGGAGAAATGGACGTAAGTTCACTCTGCCGGTTGCAATTTTTTAAAAACCTGTGTATTTCTCTTACATTAGTTTATTACTGCATTTATATTTTAATGTCCTTATATAAATATATATAATTATATATATATATAATGAGAAACAAGTATTATGGAACAAAAAGTTTTTTGTCTCCTTCAATCATTTCAATTATTTGATTAAATATACCAAGTTTATAAACTTGTTTGTAAACTCTTTTTAATAGGCAAGTTTTCGTGGTTGACCTGGTTGACCTGGTATCGATGTTTACGACCAGAATGTTTTCACGGTTGACCTGATATTGATGTTAACGAAATGTTTATGACCAAGCCAAGTAAATCGTGAAAACTCGCCTAGTGACTGTTAGGTTTTTGTATAGACTATATTATTTTACTCCAGACTTTTGATCTGAGGATTATAATATTAAACATACTGTCCCGAACCCCCCTACAGTGGGTTGGATCTGTCAGGATAGCTTGCGGGAGGGGTTAGGTCACTTGCAAGGTAGTTGTTTAGGTACGAAATATATGTAGAACGTAGGGTTATGCATTTTAGTTTAATAAAAGCACTAATATATAGTACAAAATGTGATGTTAAATGAAATATAAAAGAACTATAAGAGATTGGACGCTCGCGCTCGTATAAGAACTGTCTTATTCGTGAAAATTTAGACAGATGGAATGACTGACACAGCTCGCGACCCCCTACAAAACTTAACTTGTGACCCTGGGCTCAGCGGTTGCCCTCTAGTACACGTACTACTGATGACCCGTAGATGCTTTCTGTTATGGTCCGGCGTCGGGCAGCATAACTGCCTCCAAAATTGATGATATTGCGTCAGCCCCGATGACAACAAAATTAAGACTTTTATAGCTCGATTTGGCCCCTTTACTCCTCAACTAGAGAAACACTGTTATGAGTAGTCAGCATTCTTATTTAATATTTCTAATTCGTTACATCATATTCGCTAAATCAGCTCTTTGTGTCACGTACGTCCAAGAAAGTTAGGTAAATCAAAACAAAGATCCCAATATTGCTCAGATTTGTGACAATATTAAGTATCTCTAACCTATTAAATTTAGCCAATGTATACAGAAATTTCAAGATTCATGATGAATTTTGTGGTGATATCATTAGCTTTTCACTGCGACTCATACCAAGCATAGGCCCCTACCTATAGCTTTGAATTATGACTAATATAACATACATTCTAAATGTGTATAAATCATTGTGACAAAAAAAATTATCTCAAAATTGATAAAGTATTGAACAAATTTAAATATAATAATACAAAGAAACTCTATGCAAACTATGCTTAATTTAAGATAAAACTATAACAAGATTTTAATATTAATTGACTTAAGTATACACTTAATGAATATATTTTGTTTTATCAATTTTTTTCCTCGAATCTTTAATTCCTGAAGCCCTCAGCGTTCTACGCCTATATGGTTAAATATTGAGTTTATATGTCAGTCACTACACCAACTTGAAGTACATTTGTTCATCCTGAGATTAACGTTTACAAGGAGTCTTAGCACACCACACTGCGTAGGAACATCTATTAAATATACAAAGTTTTGTTTATGGTGACCTAAACATATTTAATACTAACCGCTTACTTATTCTATGACGTTAGAAACTTGAAAGTTCACTGTCGCAATTACATAAGGTATGCCACCTATTCCTATCTTAAACTAATTCTATACACTTCACCTCATCCCACCCTATCGTTATATTGAGCTAGTTCTATTCAGTCCCCCTCATTACACCCTATCTCGTTCGGATACATTCTAATGTTATCCTCCCATCAGCGTCTGGGTCTTCCCAATGGTCTTTTCCCATTGAGTTTGCCAATCAGTACACTGAACATGGTTCTAGAATCTTCCATTCAAGCTGCATGTACTGCCCACCGTATTTTACTAAACTTGATTATCATAATAATGTTTTGTGATGAGTATAAGTCATGCAACTCATCATTATATAACCTCTTTCACTCCCCAGATTATTAACCGCTACACATATTAACTAATAGTGTTCTAGAAGAATAACAATAATGTTTCATAATAATGGTTGTGATATGAGTGTAATCTAATCACTCGTATAACTTATCTACAGAAATTTAGAGATGATAATTTTCCGAGGTCTTTGTCAAACTTCCTGTTTTATCTTAAATTCAGTAATCCCACATTATGTACCCATATGTTTTATAAATCATAATATCCTTTTGATTAATTAAAGTCTTCCACCATAAATGTTTTCTCGGTGATATATATTTTTCAGCATTGTACTTGTTGAAGAATTAGTTTAATTTGTCCCTCGACCGTGGATAAAAGTTCCAATTATTGTCGATTAACAAAAACCCCATGATTAATGACAAATAAGATGTACCAGGATGATAAGATAATTAATAATAATAATATAAACAAGGACTAATATGATAAACACAAGTATTAAATACAAACCTCCCTCTTCAGTTAAAAGTTTTCAAACATTTCGCTGCTATGTGGTGAGAGTAACTACTGTTATCAGTATTTACTTACTTCTGTAGCCTTGCAGGGTGTCCAGGTATCAATCGGACCTAAAGTAATGAGAATGTAGTGGACGACTAAAATTAAACTTTAGTGCATACATAATGTTGAATAACAAAAATCTGTTAAAAATATTTCAGACAATGCTATACTTTACTATACTCTATTTTATTTTTTTAGCACCGCGTCTTACTACCTGTTCAGGCTATACGCATATGTACCAATTACGATAGTGAGTTAAGGGTGAGAAAGGTTTCATTTAGAGGAAGTGTATCCTCATTTGCTAGGAGAGAGATAGAGTGGGAAAATGTTTGAAAAACCACCCTCAATACACCCGACTGGGATTTGAACCCCGGTCTTCTTATCATCGGTAGTAGGGCATGTCAATTTTTTCAATATTTTAATTTTAAAAATGACTAGTGAAAAAACGGTGCCATTACATGTTTAAAATGACCAACTACCTTTAAATATAGTATAATATATTATTTACCTAGCTGGAATTTCGTTTGAAATCATATAAAAATACATAAATTAATAAGATTATATAATTTTTATATATTTTTTATTATATGTATTCGTGCTTTTTCTGCCACAATTATCAATTTTTATTAGCTATTTACCCAATTGGCACTAATAAAATTGTACATTAATTTCATTTTCCTGTTCGAAAGTTTTAAACATATAATAATCTTTTATTAAAAATAGCTAATATTAAAACAAGATTGCAAGTTTCAACACATTTACATCATTTGGTAGGATCAGGCAGAGTATCTGTAGCTGAACTACTAACTGTCAGGGACATATTTATGGATAAGCTTGACAAACTGGTGGACATGCTTACCTGCAAGTGAAAATAAAGAGTTGTATTGAAGAAGGATGCCGTTCTTCCTGTGTCAGTGGAATTCACATACTTTGTAATTGCAGGAGATAGAAGAAGATTCTTGGGATTGAATTAGGCTTTATAAAAGGTCCGAGAGAGAAAGTTGGGAGTGCTGGATCTCATAAAATTGGACCAGTTGACCTCCCTGAGAGTCTGAGATAAAAAAAAACTAAATCATAAAATGGAAAGGCAGAAAAAAGGAAGGAAAAAGAAGAAAAGTGAAGGAGTAGTGCACAAAGAACAACAGAAGTGCAAGAGAACCTGGAGTAATCTGTTCTTGAAGTGGATGAAAATTTAGATAACGTGGCAGAAGAACGAAAGGAGTAAGTCCCTCCCTGTTGCTCATAAAAAATTGGACGAGACCAAAATATAATAATAAGTATACAACCAACATAGCCTTGGCCAGTTTAAGATACCATACTGGACTGAGAGAGACGGCAGAGATTTCTGTGGCAGTCTGGATTGACGTATGACTCACCACTCATTTGGAAACTGTTAAATTGATTAATCACAACAGGTTGAAGAGGGCTCATACAAGAATCACGAAAACAATGATTGTACAGTCTGAATAGGAATTGAAACGGAATGGCATCAGTTGCATCTTTTTTGATGGTCGTCGTTATGATGGTAGATTCATGTTAAAGGCAGAATAAAATTGCAAAATATATGCAGGTATGGTGAAAGAAGAACATTACACAGTTTATATGGAGCCAGGAGGCAAATTAATGTGGCATTTGTTCCAGAAAAGCCAACAAAAGATAAGACTCACGCAGACATATTTGCTGATAATTTGGTTGTATGGTTGATAGAAAGAGTAGTAGACAAAACTCTTCAAGATATTGGAGGTGATTCCTGTAGTGTTAATACTGGTTGGGAGGAAGGAGTGATGCATTATTTTGGGAAGAAGTTACAAAGGAAGCTTGTATGAATTGTATGTAGCCTGCACACGGGTGAGATACCATTGAGGCACTTGGTGACTGTTTAATATGGCTGGACATTAAACAACAACAAATGGTCAGGACCCAGAAGAAAGATGCTGGATTCTGCTACTGAACTGGATTTAAATCCTGATTTTACTACTAGCACCGTTGACATCAACAGCTTTAATATTTATGAGAATTTGGGTTTCAAAGCATTATTTAAAGGGAAAAAAATCTGGAAAACTTAGGAATGATTGTAGAGTTATGTGTTTATATAGTGAACTGGTCCAAAATAAATAGCAACTGTACACAAGGCCCCATGCATTTCTTCTTCTAGATGCAGCTGTTGAAAGGATAGTGTGAAGAAGTAGGGAAAATAGTTATGCCTACAGTCCGCCAGTCAGCTTGTTATAGTTACAGCGAGTCTGTTCTACAATTAATGTTATGCAGCGAAGAGAAACATGAGATAAGAGATGCAGTGGAGAGAATATTGAAGATTAGAGGTGAAGGAGATGAGAAGACTCAGATTGGAGACAGCAGTGTGAGATCAAGGAAGACACCATCCATCAAAATTAAGACAACCACACTCACCAAATTACTTGACTGCAGCTCTGGATTTTTTGAGCCACCTCTAACTTTTAAAACGACTACTTTAGAGATAAATGCATTTCTGACTAGAACTATGTTAGTTCCAGAATGGCCATCCCACACCCAACCCATAGAAAGGCGTGTGTATAAATGACAACTGAGGCTGCTGGTCACGTTTAAAGTCAGGAGAAGAGGGAACATTATAATTAGGGGTCAAATATTTAGCAGGGAGCTCATGAGCCGAAACAGAAGTAAACAAGATATTGATTCTTTGGTGGACTGTGTTAAAGAACATTAAATTGACTACATAGATGACATATAAAAGACGATTAAGTTATGTGGCTAGATATGTTGCTAAGAGTATATTTTAATTTCGTAATAAATATTAATTTATAGATATTTTCTTTATGTTTTGATGTAGGCAAGATTAACTTTTAAGCAGTATATGAACATGTAGTTTGATTCTGCATGCAAAAAATATAGTTTGATCAGTAGTAGTGTGGTAATTTTGAAATTATTCGGAAAAATGTGTCATTCAGATTATCTGTTTGTTCAAATAAATCTTACTTAAATTCCACAGACTACAACTGTGACTTGAATAATCTAAGCCCCCCTCCAAGTAATTTCTGAAGATAGTTTCAGATTTAGGATTAAAAAACTGCATTACTTTGTCACTAGTCATTTTTAAATTTTCAGAAATTTGAAATTCACCCAAAAAACTGACACGCCCCATCGGGAGTCTAGTTTAACACGAGAATAATACATTAGACCACGTGGAAACCGAAAGAGGCTACTGTACTATACTTTTCTATAATATATTTAATTATATAGTTTAAAAAACACCGCTTCGAGGATTTTGCTGAACAACATAAACATCTGGCAAAATCAAGTAAATTAAGTATATTCTAGTTGTGCATTTAATGATCATCATAGACATCCTGCTCAACTGTTTCCAGCTTTAAGCTTGACCACTTTAATAATATTCCTCTATCTTCTTCTATCATTCCACCAGTCTTATCCCTTTAATTGCTTCCATTCTTCTCATCTCACCTGAACACCTTCTGTTATCTAGTCCTCCCATCTCTTTCCTGGCCTCTCTTGCAGTATTTTCCCTACATACTTAGTTTTAATAATTTTCTTTGGTATCCCCTTCTTTTTCATCCTCATTACATACCCATACCATCACATTCTTGTTTTCTTTACTATCTCATGTACTTCCTGTACTACCACTCGTTCTTGGATATTTTCATTACTTATTCTATTTCTCCTCGTTAAAGCTAACATACTTCTAACAAACTTCATTTCCATGGCCTCCACTTTCCTAGTCTCTCTTACATTTATTGTCTATGTTTCGGCTGCATATGCGATCATGGGTACAAAGTACGCTCTATACAGCTTTTTATAACACTTCATGTGAACTTTCTTTCTCCAAAGTAGTTATCTTACACACATTTAGAACATCTCTAACTACCTCCCTCTTCTTAATAGAGCCTCTCTTTACGCTCACCCTTTCCCTCAATCACGCTTCCAAGATATTTTAAACTATGTACTGTACCTTTACTAGGCCTTAGCCTCTTCCTTGTCATTGCCATCAATTCACATTTCACCATAATGCTTAATTTCATTTCAAATTTTATTTCATATTTCATTTCAATCCACACTCACTCTTTAACTTCTATGTTCCATTCTTGTAGATGTTCTTGTACTTCCTCTTACTTTTCCCTCCATGCCATCAAGTCATTAGCAAACATAATTGATTTCATTTTAATAATAATAATAATTCTAAGCTCCATTTTATATTAGGAACCAAAAAATCCACCCCATCTCCATCTTAACACAATTCATGCTATCCTCATACATACTCTTCACCCTCATTAAAATAATTCTTCTTTCTACTCCAACCTCTTCTATCACTTTACAGAGTTTATTTGTATCCACACTATCAATTTTTTTTCTCCATATCCATACATACCATTACCAAGTACTTACCAAATTCATATCTTCTTTCCATCAGCTTTCGTACAGCGAATATTAAGTCCATTCTATACTTCTGTTCCCTAAATTCATGTTGTTTCTCTCTCCACATTCCTCTCATTTCTTTTCTTTTCCAGTATCTTCTCATATATTTTAGTATAGTGGCACATCAGCTTTATTCCCTTATAATTTGTACACCTCTCCTGTCTCCTTTCTTGAACATCAGTATAATAATTCCCTCCTTCCAGTCTTCCAGTACCTTGTTCTCCTTTCATATGACTCTCAGCACCCCGTATAGTCATAGTATTCCAATTGTTCCTGCAGATCTTATAATTTTCACAGTCATTTCATCCGCACCCAGTGCTTACCCTTGTTTCGTCCTATTTAATGCATTCTCCATCTCTTTTCACGGGGGACCCCATTTCCTCCTCTGTTTCTATTGCTTCATGCTCCTATGTTTCACTCTCATCATTTTTCTCTTCAGGGTTGAAAGTTTCTCAAAATCTCTCATCCATAGTCCCCTTCTTCTTCTCTTATCTTCAAAGTTCTTCATTCGTCATCTATCCTACTACATTATTTTCCCTCTCTTCCTGTTTCTTACCTGACTATATAACACCTTCTTACTAACTTAATTACACATCCCTTTACAGCATCTCGGTCCATTTTTGCATCCAATATTTCCTAGCTTTCCGTACCACTCGATTTGATATTTTCTTCTTCTCCCTATATCCTTCCTCTGCTTCCTAATTCACATTTTTAAAACGACTACTGAATTATTTATTCTTCTCCTCCACTGCTTCCTTCACCCTGTCTTTCCACCAGGGTGTCTCCTTACACTTCTTCTTATCACTTATCACTTGTCCTTGCACATAACTCTTCTGCAGTGCCCACCAAACTTTTCTTAAGCCTTTTACATTCCATCCCTACACTTTGCATTTCATATTTGGGCACTAGGCTTCTTGCCTTTCTTAGGTGAATCTCTATTTTCTTTTCATTCTTTAGCTTCCACAACTTTATTTTTCATTTTTGTTTTGATAATTTTCTCCAACACTCTGATCCCTTTAGGGGTTGCTACATATATATCTCTTCTTTCAATTCACCATAGAGGAAAGCAGTTCTCACTAGTGATGGGCACAATCGAGTAAAAATAATCGAGTAACTCGATTGTGCCGTGTAATCAGGAGTACTCGATTCTTCCGGGATTACTCGAGTAACTTTATTCGGACCGTGTTATTCTTTTATTTTCTCTTTTCTTACCAGCTAACTGAGAATCGACCTTATTGGCTAGACTGTTTACCACGCTATTTCTATTTAAAAGGCATATTCCCTTAGAGCTCATTTTTCATCAACAGTTTCCGCTGCCGCGCAAAAATGACCCTTTATGGTTTAAATGTTGCACATACATTCTCAATACAAATTACTCGCAGATGTAAAGTACACAATCGAAAAGCATGCTACTAGCTAAGCGTATCACATTTCCGATTCTTTTCAAAAGTACTCGATGAAAGCTACTCGATTCTTTTTACTCGGCACCTCGGCAGTCTTATTTCCACAATCGCATATAACGAAACTAATGATTGTTTTTATTAATTTATTGATTGTAATTTCTCCTTAGTAAAACATTATTATTTATAAATTTAAACTAATTAGAGTAAGATACAAAATAGAAAAACAATAAAAATTGTTTTTCACTTTTAAAAAGGTACAATTATTATCAATTTCTTTAACATGAACGTATAAAGAAAAGTTTATTTTATTAAAAAGAGCACAATAATATTTTTTTATGCGACACTTCTTAAAACGCATACTGTCATATTAAATGTACATTTAAAGTGAAACCTGAAACTTAGGGGATGGAGGTCACTGTCAATGTAGACTGCCTACTACAGGAAGAGATTATGGACATGTTATAGTATCGAATTCCATTGCAAGACTCCCGAGTCCCGAGTAATGTTGTCCAACCGATCGCCACGGCATTCGAGTAGATGATTTACTAAGAATTACTCGAGTAATTTTACTCGATTACTCGATTCTTTTTAAAGAGAATCGAGTAATTACTCGATTCTTAGAATTACTCGATTGTGCCCATAACTAGTTCTCACATCAAATTGAGCAATTTCAAGATCTTCTCCCACTAAGATGGCTAGAAGCAATCGAATTGATTCATAACGAACTACAGGTTCAAAAGTCTCAAAATAATTGACACCGTCTCCTGAGTAAACTCCTTTGTAACAAGTCTGGCCTTGTATCTAAGACCCCCACTTTAATTTGGTTTCTCATTGAACACCCACTTACAACCACTCACACGCTTCCTTTCTGGGAATTTCACAAGTTCCCACGTTTCGTTTTGTTGAAGTGCACTCATGTTATCATTTATAGTGGATAAACATTTTTTCACCTCAGCAATCGTGACAGCCTCTTCAAAAGTAGTAGGCACAGTATCCACAACTAGCGCAGAAAAATTGTAGCAACTTGGTCTGCGCAGCAGGTCTTGATAACGAAGTTGTCTTCCTGATGCTAATTTAATCTCCTCCAGTTGAGGTTCTACTTGTTCAGCCGCTTGCTGCTGGAGTACTGGTGTTAGCTCCACTGCTGATTCTAAGTCTTGTTGACCTTTATGATCAAGGTCAAGTTACACCTGAGCTATTTGTAGTGGGTTTACATAATTTTCTGGGTATGGTTGATTTTAATAACTAAAATCAAGTTTCGCCTGATTTTTATGAAAACCTTGCTCTGCCAGTTCATCCCTCTCATTTAAGATTACCTCATTGCTAACATGTATTTTTCGAATCTTAGGATCCCATAGTTGATAATTCCGTGACTATCCCTGATAGCCAACAAAGATCATTTTCTTGCTCTTCAGAGCAAACTTCTTGCGTGTCTACTTGGTTATATGTATGTATGTGTGTATGTATCACAACCAAATACTCGCACGTGTTTTATTTCTGGTTTTTCATTAAACCACCTCTCGTAGGAAGTCAAGTTCCAATAGATTGTTTTAAGATGGTTCGTTTCAAAACATACACAGCTGTTTGAACAGCTTCAGCCAATAATTCTTCTGGAAGGTTTCTGGCAAGTAATATAGATCTGGCATTTTCACAAAGCGTATGCATTTCACGCGCAGCCCAACCATCCTACTCATAAACATACGCTGTTGACAGCTCATGAACAATTCCTTTGCTTTTCATAAAAGCATTTCATTCATTTGACAGGTACTCTCTGCCATTGTCTGTACTTAGAATTTTTCTGTTGTTGCTGGTCTGCTTTGTCACAAAAGCTTCATAATCATTGAACTTTGCAAACACTTCATGTTTGTAAAGCATGTAAAATACAGAGTGGTATCCCGAGCATTCATTCTTACACAATAAGAAATACTTTGAACCATCTGGTGACTGTATATTAAATGGACCGCAGACATCCAAATGAATCTTTTCACCGGGATTATCTGCTTTCGATCTCTTGCTCGATAGGTGTGGTTTGTGAGCATGCTTTCCCATAGCACACGTTAGACAGGAAAAATTGGCTTTGTCTTTGATTACTAAGCCATTAGCTGCATCAAATTTTTCCGTTGCATTAATTGAACTGGCATTAATGTGACCCAACTTCTTGTACTACAGCTTCAGGGAGTTAACTTCTGCAACATTACACTTTGGAAGAACTTGTGCCTCAAAAAGCATTCGGAACAGCGGTTCATGACGCATCCCTTTCGCTGATAAGGCACCACTGCTTTCTTGGACCTCACAGTGATGGTAGCTATGGAATGATAAGTTTTTGTCATTGATCGCTCCCACTGAAAATAAATTTCTTTTCAGATCCGGAACTAATAGAACATTGGTCAATTTCAGGTTGACCTTTTTTCCATGCACTTCCGCTAGAATATATATTGTGCCAATACCTGCTACACCATATCACTTGCAATTTGAACTAACTTTATCTTACCAACTGGCCTGAGTTCACTGAAAAAATCATGGCGGAAAGTCATGTGCAGGCTTGCACCCGAGTTTGCCAACCACACAGATTTGCCCTCATCTGTCGTTTCTGAGAAGAAAGCTGAAATGTCACATACATACGCAGATGCGGAATCATTAATTTTTCTTCCTTTCTTCTCTTCCTCTGCATTTGCTTTTCACATTCCCGATATCAGTGACCAATCTCGTTGCAGTACTTACAAGAATGTTTTCTTTCCAGCTCTTCGATACTCTTGGCATTTTTCTTATGCTTGTCTTTGGAATCATTACCCTTCTGGTAATTGAATGAAAATTTGTCTTGTTTATCCAGTTTTAGCTGCAGGGCTTTTATCTGCAGTGCAAGTGACGAAGACTCCTCTTACATTTATGTCAATATTTTGTCCTCACGAATTATACTTGCGATTAAATTCTCCTTTTCACGCTCATCTTTAGCGGTGCACCCTCATACCACGGTAAATGCCGAGAATCTTGATGAAAGACTACTTGGCAGTTTAGACATCACAGCTGAATCAGGTTGCTTTTCACCTGCGTCATCAAGCTTATGACAGATGGTTTCAAATTTGTCTAGATGTGTTGTGACAGGCACGCCATTCTTGATCAAAAAATCTTAAATTTGTTACCAACAATCCTATTTCGCATCTTCACTTGCATCTCAATACAAAGAAAGTAGTTTATCCCAGATCTCTTTCGGTGTACTACAATTTATTAAATTCACATGATATGTCCGATCCACTGAGCTCAATAAGATCACCACTGTTTTTGACTTACACTTTTTCCATACTTTTCACGCGTCAAGTTTTGATACTTTGTCGGGCTCTGTATCTGTTCCTTTCACCAATTATATCAAATCTTGATCATCAAATTTCCACAATGCGAAATTTGTGCCATTGAATTTTCTGAGATCATATGTGTCCTTCTCCTTCATTACTGCAAGCAGAGAAAAATAAATATTCTGAACGTAGTATACACCTACTGACGACACGGACAAAACGTACAAACAACACGAACAAAAGTACCGACAATACAAACAAATCGTACCGATGACACGAACAAAAAAATGTGTAGCGATGACAAGAACAAAATGACTCTCGATATTCTTCACGATATATTGGCATCGAAGTGGAAGCGTGCTGGGCCCATAACCTGTTGAGTTAATACAGTTCAAATATAAGCATACCAGCTTTTATTTCCTCACTGTGCTGTTCTTTATTTTATCAGCCATTGAACGAGTCTACATTTGAGATTGAATTTTGTCTAATAACTACCGAAATTAATTAATCACTCAAGATCACAAACACACGGACAAACATTACAAGTCCGTTAAACGCAAATGAACAAACAACCCACGCATGCGCAACAACACAACAGACCAGAGACGGGACAGCAACTATTTATGTCTCATCATAGTCAAGAACTAAATAATGTCAACAGTGATTTATATACGAATTATGCTTAAATGTATTATATGTATTGATCAATTAGGAATGCTTGAATATGTTATAAGATGTGAGATATGATCTTGAAATGGGACCAAAGTCTTATAAATAATGAGGATGCATGATAATAATCAAGTTACGATAATCAAATGTTCTATAATAATGAGGTATTATACTCTATCACGTATGATGTAAGTCTGTGATCAATGAATGATAAACAAGTGTCTCCTAAGGTTGATGCATGAATAATGGCTAAATGTAGTTTATATATAATGTCTGGTATTACCATTTCAGTGAAGTTGATTGAAGTCTGTTGAAGTTGATTGCATTCTGTAGAAGTCTGGTAAGCCGGTCTAGGTGGTTGATGGAATTTTGCAATGGGGTCACCGCTAATAAATGGCTTCAAAGATATTCACGTTGGTAAAGAATGTACCAGTGATAATCCGTATTATTTTTAAAGTAAAAAATTGTAACGTTTCATACACTTTTAGAAAATATAGATGATTCTAGTAGTATCAACACTCGTAATGGAGGAAGAGTATAGCTATAGCGTTAGGAAATTTGCCATTATGAACTTGGAGTGATCTACTCTAACATTCATGAAGGGCGTAATCAATAAATGATGATCAAATGTCTTCTAAGTATGAATGTTGCTAAATTTCATGAAATGTATGATCATGGAACTATGATAAATGCATTATTTTTATCAATAAATAAGGAATTGTGCTATTAGTATGGTAGGGCTCTAATCTAGTATGATTTATAAAATATGATCCTATGTCTTAGAGGCGTAGTGTATTAATAATGACTAAATATGTTATAAGCATGATGTGTCTCTAATAAAGTATGATGACTGTGATGAATGAGTAGTAAATGTATTTTTAAGTATGATGTATGAATAATGATTAAATGTAGGAGAATGCATGGTATGATCATTGAACTATAACTAAATTTATTTTTCATGGTTCTTATAGATGTAGTTTGAATCAGCATTTTGCAAATATGATGTAGGTTAAGGTTGGCAAAAGAATAAGCCAGAGAGGGGATGCATTTTTAAAGTTTCTAGAGTTTGGGTGGAACGAGCTCACCTCGTAAACATCTTTGTTGTTTAGGATGTCAGCAGTAGAGAGTGAGGTGCACATACTTGTTTGACCCTACTGACTGGTATGGGGAAGATCCATTCTCTTATGAGAAAGTGGGGGTGGGGGGGGGGAAGGAAAGTTGAGTTCGCAAGATGATCGGGGATGAAGTTTTTTTATCACCACGTTTTACTAACCGTTCGGATTGTGCACCTATGGACTAATTACACTAATATGTTAGGGATTATGAAGGTTTAATTTATAGGAAGTCCACCCGAACTAGCGTGGAGGGAGAGTGGAAAACAATTTAGGAAAACCACTCTTAGTACACCCATCCGGGATCGAACCCCAATCTCCCCGTATTTGGCAGTCTAGTCTAACACGAAAAAAGCGTGTTAGACCACGTGATCCCCGAAGAGTTTGTGGATGAAGTTAAAGTGTCAAGAGTTATGAGAAGGGAAGGTTTTTTGGATTGCATCTTATTTTCCTATACCCTAGGATTTATACAATAGGTCTATAACATATTATCCTTTTTAGAATAATTTTTGGTGCTGGAAGAATAATGGGTGTGGTTGGGGAGGTGGTGTAGGGTTTTGAGTAAAGTTGAGGTAGGATAAGTGAATTCATTGTTAAGGTTCTTTAGTGTGGTAGGATTGGGGGTGGTGAAAGGGGAGTGGTGGGGCTGGAGTTGGAAAGAATAACATAAAGCTACGGTCAAACTGTCTAGCTTTAGGACGCCGGAAAGCCGTCTGTCATATAGCGTCAACTCCTTGTCAATTAATTGGTCACATGGCCTCTGGTCGTTGTCAAGCCGGTTGTCGCATGTCTGAAATAAAAGGGGGAGGGAAGAAGTAAAGATTGACATGGGGGTGGCTGATAGGAGGGCAGGATAACGAAAGGATCACAAGGGTCAAGCTTTCTACCGTCAGGGCGTTGGATGGGCGCAGTTGGTGTGGGAGGGAGATGGTTATTTAACATTATTGGTTCAAGTTGACTTGTGGAGGAGCGAAGAGGGGAGGAAGTTGAAAATGAAGGGGTGAGAGGGAGAAGGAAGATAATGGAAAATCCTTTACGCCCTGGTGGATGAGAGAGGAGGGGTGAGGGTAATTTGCCGTTTTGGATTTACGAAGTTGGTAACCTTACTACTGCATGTTAGGGCAAAAAGAGAGGGAATTATATCACCATTCTTAGAGAAATTACCGGTGTTGGTTCTTGGTGAGGTAGAAGAATGGAGAGGAGTGAAAAGAGGGAATAATTGCTCCACCGTTAGGGAAATTACCGTTATGTGTTTTGGTTGTACTGGGGGAGGGAAGAGAGTGTTTGGGCGAGGGGAGGGACAGGGGAATTGTATGGTGAGGAGTGCGCACACGTGACTAAAAAATTGAGCTAGAACTGGCCTTTAATCTCCACTACCACATTAATGTATTTGAATGATGTGAAGGTTTTGTTACTTTTAGCAATGTAACTTAGCAATAAATCTAGTATTAATATTTATTATGAATGGGGATCTTTTTAGGTGGACTATGAAGCCATAAGTAAGACGTGCAACTTGTGGCGTAACTACGGAGACATCCAAGACTCCTGGTCTAGTGTAGCCAATATCATGGACTGGTTTGCCCTAAACCAAGACCGCATTGCACCATACGCTGGTCCGGGACATTGGAACGATCCCGATATGGTAAACAATTGAACTAGCTATATGTTGTTAATACAGTTCTTTATAATATACAGGATGAGGCATTTAAGTTGACACACCAGAATAGCGTGAAAACCAACATTTTAGAAATAATTATTCCGAACGAAAGTTTTTTTTTTTTGCTTTTTAGGGGGAAAAAGAAACGCACAAGTTGTTTTTGATTTTGTGGACATCTTCAAGATTATTTCAAAGTCAAATTTGTTTTTTAAATGAAAACCAATAATTTTAAAAGTTATTTTATTATATACAAAAAACAAACCACTTTTGCCAGAAACTTTTTATTTATTTGACATCCATTTTTTTTAAGATATTTTAACTTGTATTTATTTATAACAATTTTTACTCAAGAAACTTTTATCATTATAATTATTATGTTTTTCTTTATTACGTTAAATGCAATATTATTTATAAAATTACTTAAATAAATGTTCAAAATGATGCCCATTAACTTAATACACTTTTCAATTAGCTTTATAAAAGATTTATGAGCACGTTAGTGTAGTAATAATAGCTAATTGTAATCAAACATGAGAGAGTTTGACTCCAGTCTAATCAAAACAAAGCAAATTCACTAATAGAATAAATATATTTAATACAAGTAGTCAAGAATATTATTACTAAAGACCTGTTTCGATTGTTTTTTGTTTTGTTATGTTGTTTAATTCTCTTTTCTTTTCAACGTAAACAGTTAGCTCATCTCACATGAACACACTAAGCTCGAAGAAACGAGTAATTATATTTATAGATAACATTTTAAATATTACAAATCTTTACTTTTTTTAAGCCAAAGAATTGAAACGTTGGCCATACTAAAAGTGTATTGTCCAAGCTGCGACAATTACCTGTGACTGCGACTGGAGTCACGCGGCTACGGCCACAACAGACCGTGGTGACATTATCCGCATGCGATAGTCACATAGGGTGTTTTCCAAGATGCGATTCTAGCCGCCATAGCCAGTCGATTTTGAGATTGATAAGAATACAAGTGATTCGAGTGACACATTTTTGGATATTTTAAAGGAAGTAGAAAATGACGAAGAAATTATATTTTTTCGTAGATAAATAGATTGTCTCGTGCACAGTGCTCGAATTGGACCGGAACGAAAAATTATTAAGAGTGTTCCGGTTGACACAACACAAGCTTAAAGCGTTTCGTCTGCACACTAGAACGCTACTTCTTCATTCTTCCTATCGTTTTCCAACCGGATCTCTATTCTAGTCTGAACGAACTCAAACCCTTTACGTGTCTCTGTTTAGTGTATTTGATTTTGAACGGACCTAGTTGCTATTAACTACGCGTCTGTATAGTGTATTTTATTTAGTGTTACACTGGGTTTTCCAAGAATTTTCTTCACAACAGAGCCGACGATTCCTATAACAAGACAATGACTTCAACACAAATATTTTACAGATGTTAATCTTTACCCTCCCCTTTTGTAGCCTCTACTGTGGGGGTTATTTTTGGAATGGACATTTACTGTTTCTGTTCGTAGGTAGAAGATTTATAACTTCAGTTTCACATTGTTTTTCATAGTGTAAATACCATATCAATTTGAAGTTTTGAAATCTGTGCCACAAGTGAACAAGCAAACAAAAGGGCACACATTTCGTAAGTACATATTTCTTTTTATAAATTATGTTTCACGTAAAATTTTATTTTTCTACTTAAGTCAGCTACACTATTTCCTTGTTGCATAAATTTTATAACTTAACATATTTTCTTCAAAATATTTACCAGTATTGCATTGTTCGTTTTTTAGAAATGCTAAGCGTATTTAATAAAAATTAAACCTGCTCATTAGAGTCAGAAACTTACATGCAAATTAAAATCCCAATATAGACCTATGTGATGTCTGAAATATGGAAATACATACGAAATTCCACCACGTAGATAATATTGCCAATATTTGTTTAAAAAAAGCACTATCCTGGCGTGCTCCGAAATAATACTTAAATCAATTAAAATTTGCACGTAATATAAAGGGCTTTATCACGACAGGCTTAGTAAGCCGGTGGCTGAAACAAACCCATACTCGAGCTGTCACGAGGAGAAAAAAGATTAGGAATAACGTTATCCTGGAAAGAGTAAGAGTACAGGGAGTACATGAGATAGTAGTAGAAGCAAGACTGAGATGATATGGGCATGTAATGATATTGGAAAAAGAGAGGACGTCGAAGAAAATGTTGGAAATGAAGTATGTAGGAAAAAAATCGCAAGCGAGGCCAAGAAAGAGATGGGAGGATCAGATAACAGACAGTGTTCAAGTGAGAGGAAAATAATGGAAGAAATTAAGGGAGGAAGAGTGGTGGAAGAATAGAGGAAAGTAATATACACGGCACCTCATAACAGCCCTCAGGCGTTGTTATTGTAACCTGTATCCTGTTGTGACGTCACCTGTTGTTTCTCAGGCGTT
>CABFWO010003172.1:67228-95348 GCA_902155825.1 Timema genevievae | reverse complement strand
AGTCTTATGTAGCTTTTCACACGCGCGCATGTGAGCTAAAGTTCACTACGGAAAAGCTGTGTTTCAAGATACACCTCATGTTAACACTGTAGACATCAGCTGCAATGACTATAGTAATCGGCTGGCTTAAAATGTTAGTGTCTTTTTTCTGGAGCAAACATTTAAAAATAATATACCGCTCATCGAAAGACGACACATGGAAATAATTTAAAAAAAAAACCTTTACATCGTCTTCTCCAATTTCATGAAACAGTGTGTCGAAACAGCCATTAACATCCTTGAAATCATTATTGAATGCACCCACAATTTTTTATTTTTTATTTAAGCTGCAAGCGTTAAAACATTAACCTAAATTATAGTTTGTGTTTTGTAGAATACCAAAAATCAAATGTTTTTCTTAAAAACTCAAGTCAGCGGCTCTAGTGAACTTCATCACTGCTCAAGGTTTCAGGAGGGGGGGCTTGTTGAAAATGACCTATACATTTCACAAATATGTCATATATTTTTGTATCCTAAGGGTGGGAACTCTGTATCACTATAATTAATTAATTATTTATTTTACTGAGTTTCAAGCCCATAAGGCATTTTCATAAGTAAATTCAAATATATTACATATTAAACTTTTCTTTGTTTAAATACTTTTTTTGTTCCATTTAAAAGTGTGGTGATGAATTGGCCACCTTTTAGGTCAAACAGTATTGGGACAACCAATAAGAAGCTAGCCTTCATAACATCAGACTGCCAAGAGCTCTTTTATTGATTGGTTTTAACACTAAAGACAAGGGGTCCAAGAAGCAAGGGTTAGGTCATATATAAAAGGCTGGAGCAGCTTCTGCGTTACTCTGGCTCTCCGCGTCGGTTGGTTATACGAGTAAAATCTGTGTCAATACAATATAAAATTTTTAGTTATAAATGTGTGATTTCAACTTAATAAATAGTGTACTCGGGTTGAACTCAATTAGCTTGGGGACTTATTGAACCAATTCGCTACAAAACTCTAGTGGATGAGATATAACAATAATTACAATTATCACGCAGCCATGTGCTAACTGCGCAGTACAATAATTAGTAATCAGCACTCCAGGATGGACGAATAGGGCATGTTAGGCGTAATCACAGTATTGGCACACATTATTTTTGAGCACCTAGTTTTACAACAAATCACAATAGTAATTACATTTCAGGAACTCTCCCACTCATTAGGGATTTAACACAAATGTGACTTAGGTGTTTACCAAGCAAATACTAAAAGGAATTGAATCATTCATTTAAAACTTAAAATTTATAATCACTAATAAAGTTTGTGATCTACTGAGTAAAGATTACCATAAGGCCTAATTTAATTAATTTATTACTTGGTTAGAATCATGTCTTCATCATTTCATACTAAGTTGGCAAATAAAATATAAGATTGTAAAGTCGTCAATCCATACATAGAGACATACATAATCACGCCATTCCCTTACGGGTTAGGCAAGAAACTGTGGATATAGCTCAAAAACAACTTCATACTTAATTCATTCTCACTAACTTTCTCCACACTTCTCTTTCCTTGCATATTTCCTTGACTTCATCAACATCCATACACAAAGTAATACATGCTACATGCTGTTTTATTTTGCCAGTTTGTCAACCTATGGGCCCTTCAGTTTTAACCTCAGCTGCCCATCATAGCTTTGGTCATCTGAAAATATTCTTTCACAATTTCTTGTAGTAGTTTTAAATAGAGTAGACCAGGTTACTAGCCTTGATCGTACCTGCACCCATGACAGTATTTGCTGCTTACGATTTATCAATATCACTAACATCTCTTTATCTCCCAGGTTGCACTGCTTCCGCCAGACTTACCGAGCCGAGGGCTATTTCGGGATGTACCGTGGTAAGTGTCTAATACTTATTTTCCTTATTGTGTCATTTTCTTGTTTATCTATTTGTCAGGGAATTGAACCAAATTACTTAGGGTTAAAGTTTCATACAAACTTGGAGCTGTATCGATAAACCATACCTACCTCCTTGTCATATCCATCACTTAGGTACCTGACCCATTCAATTTATATGGCATAGCTAAGTTACAGATATGGTTTATCTTTATGGCTTTAAGTACTCACTCGACATACATATTTGAGCGATGGGATTTGAAGAAATGCAGTTGTAGTACTTTCACTTAAAGCTAGGAGCATCATCTATAGCCTATATAATCTTAATAGATGCTTTTTTCTGCAATATGACGCTCAACTTATAGTGTCATCGCCATTTTATTTGTTTCTACCTTCAGCTGAGGTTATCTCTTGCTGGTGCACCTATATACAGTATTTAGTAGTTTTCTTTTCATAAACAGGACTTGATCAGCTTTAATTATCCATTTCTAAAAAATGTCAAAAATACATTGTATTTAGGCACCATTCGATTTATGCGGTTTATCAACTTGAGCTGAAACCTTTAGAACAAACTAGCCGCGTAAGTTGAGGACTTAATAGATCAAAGATTTTATTTCACTTTTTTTTAAAAAAGAGTATTCTTACTTTGAAGTGTTTATGTTGCAATTTACCAACCTAATATACATGGGGTTTTAAGTCTACATTTGGTCAGAAAGACATTTTGAGGAAAATGAAAAATGATGTCTTGGAAACGAAAATAGGAAAATATTGAAATAAAATTACTAAAAATATAATTTATAATGATTTGTGTATAGTGCAAAAAATTTTTTTAAATCTGATGAAAATATTAATTGTTAAGTAGCTAATGTTATTTCTAATTAATAACCTTCTCCAACTACTCTTGTCTAATTATTTTATAAGCTATATCAATTCTCTATGGTGTATCCAGGTTCTGGGGTGAATATTCTTCTGATTACTCCGGAGAAGGCCATTAAACTTACAGCCAATGACTTCTTTAGGCATCATCTAGCACCGTCATCAGGGTAAGTATTATATTTTTATTTAGTGCAAAAGGAAAGACACACATTGCCTCTCTCTATGTATATATAATTATATATATATATATATAAAAATATATATATATATATATATAAATATATATATATATATAAATATATATATATATATAAATATATATATATATATAAATATAAATATAAAACACCCACTATGATTTCCAGCCTGTGCCCTGGGTCAGTTTTTTATTCAAGCCATATATATTAATCTTCTTGGAATCTTCTCTTCCATATATATATATTAATCTTCTTGGAATCTTCTCTTCCATATATATATATATATATATAGATAGATAGATAGATAGATAGCAGAAAGTGGGCAAGTGAGGGGAGAAGAGCATAGGAGAAAGAATGGCGAAAGGACAGGGAGAGGGGGCATTTTACTAAACGAACCCGGCCACAGGCTGGAAACCTTTCATGATGATATAGATAGATAACTATTTTATTGAATTTAGGTTTATTGGTTTTTGAGTTGTTTCTTCTTTTATTTGCAGGAGTCTCACCCTTGTCAGCTTCTGTCACTGTATGTAGTTCAGGTTTAGGGGATATTAAGATTGTGGTTCAAGGAAACATACATCACTGTATCACTGTGATGTAGTGGAGTGATATTAGGATTGTTGATACAGTAGAGTGGCATGCTATGACGGAGGTCACTGTTGTTGTTTCAGTGGTAAACTTCCGCTGCCCAGGGAAATGTTGGCAGGAGGTTTAGCGGGCTTGTGTCAGATCATAATCACCACACCCATGGAACTGCTCAAGATTCAACTTCAAGATGCAGGCAGGGTGGCTGCCGTCGGGACTGAGGGTAACATCTTAACTTCATTTACAAAGATAAGACAATTTAAAGTCTTAGTTTAAATTTGACTCGCAAAAGGTATAATGGCGCAACAAGATTGGATCCTTTCTTCTTGGTTTATATGAAATCTTAGATAAATATAAATTGAACCATTCTCTAGGTGACCAATAGAATCTCCCTTAACTAACACCTCTGAACAGCGGATTCTTATGTATAGCGGACAGTTTAAATTTCCTAGGCAAAGTAACATTTTCTCTTAACGGTGAAACAACTTTTCAACAGTGAACTTTCTTAATAATGAACAAAAACACCGCTAGAAACACATATTTATGCATAACAGTTTCTAGAATAGCCTACGGAGTAATGGCTATATTACCTTCCACTCTTTCTGAGCCACGAGAAGGGCTGTTCTAGCAGTTTAGTCTGTGCTCGTATAGAAGGCCTACTCCTCACATTTAACTTTATCATTTTATTTGTATATTATTTGTATTATTTACCAGTAAGCTACATAAAATTTGTGTTCATTCGTCTTACTACTGCAAATAATAGGCACACTGTATTAATTGGATTGGTATAGTAAATATCTACAATATATAGCTCATTATTGATTAAACTGTGTTAGGCAATCTGATTTTTAAAATAATTTATTTTAAATAACAGGTACTTATTAGTAATATACATTATTTTGATCCATGATTTCACTCTATACGCCTCTTGCACACATTCATGTGTTGTGTGTGTGTGTGTGTGTGTATATATATATATATATAATAGCGGCATACTGGACGATACAAGTTTTGCCAGAGATTACATGTAAGAGGGACCAACTATAAGGAGTCATGAGATTTTACATGTTTTACAGATGTGATACATGCTAAGAGGGGCCAATTATAAGGATTCATTAGATTGTTTGGAATAGTCGCCATGATAGTGAAAGACTTGTAGTTTTCAAAGGTCATTCATAATTCTTCCACTCTCCTTTTTTAACACATTGTATATTTACTCCTTGAATTAAATCTTTCCTCAAATACTTGTAGAATAAATTCATGAAGTATACATTTTCTGTTAGTTTTCCCTCCCATAACATTATCTATTATGACCGATCAAGGTCATTTTGGTCACACACAAATATTATATTCCACTATTTGATGTATTATTTGTAAGTCTAAAAGACTCAAATATCAACTTTTAATGACAGTATAGTTTTCTTGTGTGATCGACTGAGAATTGCCGCAAAATCGACTGGACGAGCGACCCCTGGTCTACTTTTCTAAAAGGGTGGAACTTTCCTAAGCTACTAGTTTTAAGATTAAATTCAAAATGCCTGATTAACTTAATACCTAATTATATTACTTAGTGTTTATTTTAAAGAGTAAGACTTTTGTTTCAGGTGTTAAAGTTGCTCCCAAGACATCGGCCACTGCCATAACTCTAGAACTTCTCCGAACCAAGGGAATCCTCGGGCTATACAAAGGAATTGGAGCCACAATGTTAAGGGATGTTTCCTTCTCTGTCATCTACTTCCCATTGTTTGCGCGCCTCAATGCTCTCGGACCAAGACGGAAGGATAACTCGGGTGAATACATACACACTTGTTGTTACAAACTGTATGGTTGACTCTTGTCTACAATCCTAATACTCAGTGATTGTCTTTTAACAAACACATCTCTTGTTTGGTATTGATTCAGGGGAGGCAGTCTTCTGGTGTTCCCTTCTATCCGGCTGCACCTCGGGCGCAATCACTGCGTTACTTGTCAACCCATTCGATGTTGTGAAGACACGTCTTCAGCTTCTCAAGAGAGCAGAGGGAGAGATAGCTTACACCAGCATTGCCGACGCTTTCATGTACGTTAACTACCGTAATACTCCATGTTTGTCTCATGTAACTGTATTTTTGTAAGATTTCAGAAGTTTATTGGAAGTATTGTTATTCTTAATGTTGCAGTAAGATCTGGAAGAATGAAGGCGTTAAAGCATTCTTCAAGGGTGGAGCTTGTCGGATGATTGTTATCGCTCCATTGTTTGGAATAGCCCAAATGGTTTATTACCTTGGAGTTGCTGAGATGCTGCTTGGTGTAAAAAAAAGCTAACCAGGCAACACCGAACTTAGCTTGACATATACCCCTACTAGGAGTAGATTTACGTAACGTCGACAAACCCAACTTGGCCTGGCTCCTTTCTTATAGGAAACTTCATTTAGATTAGGTTGTACAGTAGGGCTCACGTATCCGCTGATTCAGTATCCGTGGTTTAGCATTGCCCAATTTTATTTACTTTTAATTAAAGAAAAAAATTGTTTTATAAGTCACAATGCCTACACCATCACCCCACTTCATCTCCTCATCGTGGAAATAGTTATATCATATCACCATCATCATCATGTGATAATTGCAACAAGAAGAACAAAGAATAGTAAGTACACATTATTATGTAGGTACTTTATTTAATGTTGGTAATGTCTTAATGTAAATAATTTATCAACGAAACTCTAACATATTTATGTATGTTGAAACGTTCTTGAATTGATTGTGAAATAATTGGTATTTACAGCCCCGTGATCGAGTGTCAATTATGATTATACGGATTTATTATTATTATGCCCCACGTTGGGCACCAATTGAAACGTTCTTGAATTAATTGTGAGATAATTGGTATTTATAGCCCAGTGATCGAGCGCCAATTATGATGATACAGAATTATTATTACGCCCCACGTTTGCTTGGGGCGCCGGTTAAAGTTTGACCATTTAATCAGCTGATAATTGCCCCATGATCGAGCACTAATTAATGCGATACAGAATGTTTGTGAGATAATTTAATTAAATAAATAAAACCTTTAATATTGCACACGATTTATTTAGATCATGGCAACTGGTTTATTACAACGTTCTGTAGATTTGTGTCGCCGGCACTGTTAATATTTTTCTCTGTTGAGTTAAATTACTACTATTTTTCCTACCTGCATTGTGTAGATTTATGTTCATACGCACAAGCAGCTTATATATGACCTACCCCTTTCCCCTTGGACCTCTCGTGACCAGTGTCAAAAAAAAAATTGAAAGCGTCCTGGAAACAGGTGTCATGAAGGCTAGCTTCCTATGGGTATAGGGAGCTAATGTCACTTGCTTGTTTGTAATCACTACGGAGCTACTTTTTGAAAGAAAAAAATAAGTTTTAATGATTCAATCCTTCGACATTATTTCTGAAAAGCGCGTTTTTCTCCATGGATGAAGTCTTAAAAGGATAATTTACATTCAGTTTATCGAAGAAAAATAGCTTCATCCATGACTTTTTTTTAGATATATGAGAGGGGTCCAAATCATTATCATTACAATGTTACATGAATGTCACGTTATATAATAGAACGGTATTATCCATGTTTTCACTTAATTGCGGTGGATATGGGGGCCCTACTGTACTTAGTTTTGCTAGTCCCTTGATCCATTAGTGCTATCAACTCTTGATAGCAATGGAGTCTAAACCAGTGCCCTGCATTTGATGTCCCCAACCAGGATTCCAACTAGCGAAACTGTGTCTTGACAAAATTTTGTTGAATCTATAAAAGTAATTCTGGTCTTGAAATATATGTTTATTTTTTTTGGGCAAGTTTATTAGCAATTTTAGAGCTCGAATTTTCCCCATTTGAATCAAATTCAAGCAACCTTATCAGAAATCTCCCAAGAATCAAAGCAAACTTTAGTTCATCAACTATATTAAAACTTTGTTATGTATATACAAATCAAATATGTGTTTATATGGTGCCAGGAACTGATTACATTTTTTAATAGTCACTGCCACACTCCTAGGAAACCCTCCAACAATCAACTTTTGTCGGGCTCTCAGGAGATATCCAGCTTTGTGACCTGGCCCCTTCACCGTTGCTTTCCTTTTTAGTCCTGGGTTCATTCTCCTAATAGGTTGTGAAGGCGGTAGGGTAAATGTCGGCTGGATGGGAGCCATAGAAGGACCTGCTGTAGCATTGTCTGTCGTGGCAGCCGCTGGTGTTGTGCTAAACCGGGACATGATGTCCCGGAATCTTTTCTCCGTGGTTGTCATGGACTCCTGGAGTGACTGCATTTGCAGTGCAATACCGTCCTGGGCTGTCATGGTATCTCGCGAGGAGGTCTCTTTGATCTTCACCCAATGGCGGCATGTGGTCCTCTGATCTTGAGTCTCTAGTCTTGTTATGTATCTAAAGTCTGGTTGGGCGAGGATATCTGATGTTGAGAGGTGGCTGGTGTCAACAGCGTTGTCTGCGGCATAGGTTTTCTAGGGTGTCTCCAAAGAAAAGGCTCCCTTCCGGTGCTCTCTGGTGAGGAGAAGTTGTAGATGATCGGGTCATGTTTGGATGAACTATCGTCCGAGGTGTGTTGACTCAACGTGGTTGGTAAGTCGACTTTCTCGATGTTGAGTTGGATTTCAATCTTCCTTGACATATGTTGCTGGCTCCCTCTTTCGCCTCACAACAGGTAGACCAGCATGTAGATTGTTTGCCGAGTGAGGAAGAGGTATAAGGATTGACCCTTATAATATCATTGGGGTGTTAAAATGGAAGCAAATCAAATTTTATCAAAGACGAAATAATGTTGAAAAATGAGGCAGCCCAATGGCTAAATAATTTTATTATAATGGAAATTGATAAAAATAATGAAAAAGGGAAAATAAACTAATAAGAGTAATTTAATGAAGAAAGCCCATGTAGGCAAAGAGGAAAATGTGGAAAGAATCCAATGTACAAAGGTGACACCTTTTTCCTTTCTTCTGTTTTTTTTAGTAGAAGTAGTCACACACACACACGCACACATTTAAACACAAATAGAGTAATATTTCAGCATTGTTGCCTTTATCAAACATAAAGAGATAAGAGGGAATACACTTAACACAAACACTGGATTACTCCATCTTGAATTAAACAAAGAAACTCTTAGAAAAACACTGTGCCAACTGTTTTTGGGAGTAAAGAAAAATATCTCAAAGCCTGGCTATGGTTAGTATTTTATATAATATATAATAAATGAAGTAATCAAGAGTAATACTTCAGCATTGATAAAGGTAACAATGCTGAAATATTACTCTACTTGTGTTTAAATGTGTGTGTGACTACGTCTAAACTAGAAGACAGAAGAAAGAAAGATGAAGTTCAATGATAAAAAAAAAATTTTTACCCTAATAAATGATAAGAATTATGTAAAATTTAACCCATGATAGGTAGTAACTCAAAGATTAATTTCGATTTAATTTATTTCTTATGTTCATTTAAAGTAAATGGAACAAACACATGGCTTTTACAATGAAAAGAACCCCTTAGTCCACACTTTCCATTTCTGCCACATTTCCTGTGTTTGTCCTTTATGTTATTTTTTTCCTTTTACATGTTCCTATCTATGTGTCCTATTATACTTTACCAGTTTCCTTTTACTCCCTTTTGTGTTATTTGGTTTCCTCTTTTAGGAAGTTGTGTTGTGTATTTCACACTCCTTCCTGATGAGTTTCGATAGAATGAAACTTAGGTCAGGAGATTGGGCAGTGAACAATTGATTTTCTTTAAGAGGCACATTAACTCTTTGTCCAGTGGCAGCACTGTAAAGTGTGAACTGTGTTCCTATTTTTATTGTAAAAGCCATGTTGTGTTCAATGTTTTCTATATATATCTTTTCCGTACCTTCTTCCAAATATATATTACAAACTACCAAAAAAGAGAAAAGAGGTTTTCCTTAAAGAGATATATTAAGTGCAGTTAGGAAAGAACATGTTTGATCTCCAAACAACCCCTTCACTTTCCTGCCCAATAGGAGCAATGAGCATAGTTCTCCACTAATTGCTCATCTTGATACACCTCACCCATCTACCATAGAGAGAAGCTGAGGCATTGATTATCACTACCTCCCTTGGTGGTGTAGTTAGCTGAGCTAGACTGCCAAGGACGGGTTAACTGGGGTAGTTTTACCTAATGGTTTTCCACTCTCTCCCCACACAAATGTGGTTTCACTTCCTCTATATTCAACTTTCCCTATTCCTAACCCATTAGCGTAATTATTACTTAAGCGTCTAACCTAAACAGGTAGTAAGACGCGGTGCTAAGTATTATTATTATAGTTGTAAATAGTACACTTTTGCATCAGTATGTACCATCTCTACAGAGAAATGTTCTTCTCACTACTAGAGATGTGGTGTCAAAAGAAAAGTATCTATATCGTACTAGTATTGAAAGAAAAGTATCAGTAACATTAAGTATCGATATCAAAATTTTAATCTGGAAAAAGTTTTTTTTTAGTAATAATAATTTCAATTTTTACATCATAATTGTATTTTCGTATTTACTTAAACACTGAAAGTTATAATGGTTTTTAATATGTTAAAACAAATTTTAAAAGATGCTTTTTCGCTATCCAACTTCTTAAAAAACTTCCATAATTCACTTCTTAAAGGTGCCATTTTTAAACTACATTCGTCGTTTATATACTCTATTAAGATAGATAATATTGATAAACAATAGAAGAAACCTGCCATGCTTCATCTGCTTAAATAACGCACATAAAATTTTCTGCTTCGTTTGCTTGGGGCACCCTTAAGTTGAGAGTTCATTGAGCTATACAAAAGCTTGTTATGTTTAGTTTGTGATGATATTGGTCATTGATAAAGGTAGGGGTGTCTGGTCAGCCATCAGGCTGTATTGATAAACAGAATTATGATGAGTTAAAAGAGATTGAATGCTAGAGATGCAGAAAATGAGTGAGAATTGAGAAATAGTGTCATTTGTTCTTTCTCCACAGTCCACCCTAGTAAATGTTTAATCCTAGCATGAGTGGATGTGACAAAAAAGTATTTTCTTATAATACCGATCCACTATCAGAGTGAGTGCTAATATCATTAAAAGTATCGAGGGGGGGGTGGGGGTGGAGTATTGAGTAAAAAACACTAGTACTGAAAGGAAAATATCGATATCTCGCATTTGCATAAAATGAAGTTTTTGAATTAGTTGAAGACAATTAGCTTAAACAATATACTTGGAAATGAAATTCAAGAGGCGGTCAGAAACAGAATTCTTGTAGGCATTGCTTGTTGTTGCTATGTTTGTAAGTTGTTGTCATTTATCTTCTGTCTCGAAATATTAAACCAAGAATGCTTTACTCAACTTTGCCAGTTAGGTACAAACTTGCTTCCACTTTTAAAAATATTTTTTTTTTGTTTAGAATACAACATTTTATACAGCATTGTTATTTTTAAATAAAATGTTTATTTTTAGAAGAATATTTACAGTTAAAAAATATTTTTAATGTAAGAATTAGTTTGTTTTTAACACCCTAATGCACACTTTGTTGAGTTTTTTTCCCAATAAAATCTCTACGAAGAGGTCATCCATTAACAACGTAACATTATTTTCTTACCTCTTTTGTGTACTTAACACTGCACTGTGTAAACGTTATAACTTAGAGCCCTTTTTAAACACCATGTAGACATTAGAGATTTCCCCCCTTTCAACGGTTTTTGGATGACCCAGACATTTTAATATTTTACAAATAAATGTAGGCTATGCATAAAATAAATTACAATGGTAAATTATCTCTTTATGCTTTAACCTTGTTGTTTTAAACTGTGTTCTTGAAAAGTACAATTAACTTAACCTTCGTTATGGGTCAGCCTGTAATGATCAACATCAAAGTGGAATGCAATGATTTAGTATATTGTGTTTTCTTTTGTTTGTTCTTGATCAAATTTGTTTAAGACAGTGCAAATGTAATGAAATACTATACAAATAGATAAACATACAGATCTTTTTATTTACATTACAGCTAAACCATTTTTAAAATGCCATGACATTTCTTGTTTGTAATAATAATAGTTGTAGATAGTGAACAATATGTATTATTATAAAACAGATTGTTCAATCAAAGACAATAATGTATGTCAATTGAAAGTGTAAATAAATATATTCATTTCATCCAATCCTAATAAAGCAGATAGTACCTGTGCTTTATTGTTAAATAAACTCAATGATATAAAGATTTTTGTGTTTGATATTGTTTACAAAATTGTTGGAATATTTAAAATAACTAGATTTTGACTATATTTTATAACCTACATCATACAACTATTTAAGGCTATATGCAGATGTATGAATTATGCTACTGTTTTAGGTATGAGGTTGAATATCGAAGTGTACCCACATTTGCATGGAGGTAGAGTGAAAGATCGTTTAGGACAAACCACCATCAGTATATCGGATTAGGATTAGAGCCAATCTCATCAGCATTCCAGTTTATTGGGAAAGTACCACCTTACCATGCAGCAATCAAAGTGGGTAGGCCTAATTATCAGACTAATAGTAAATAAGTATATTCTTTAAAAAAACACAGTGAGACCAAAAAAATGTTTTTACTGTAAGGTATTTCAAGTTATCTTATTTGACAATAATGTATGCACTGGAAATTAAAATATACACTGTCCAAAAATATACATGTAGGCCTCGGTTTGACTAGAACAAGTTTACTTTGGATTTTGGGACTTTAAATACTTCAATGCAGCAAATGAATCTATAATCTGTTTCTCGAGCCGTTTCATTTTCAATAATCGAAATAGAAAGTCCATCAAGTCTTTCCTGTGACATTGTACAAAATAGTTCTTAATTAGCTTCCGTTTTAAAAAGGATCTCGTAGTTGTCATGGGTGATATTTGAGTTGAATGAAACTTTGCAAACCCTGAGGCAGTTAAAGTTGAATTTTGATAAATAATGGCTTTAGCCAGTTGTCTAATATTATTAGCGTTTTTTTCTGCTGAAGGAATCAAAAATGTTATCTCATTCTGGAAATTAGAATGTCCAACATTTTTATAATAAACCTCTATTATTTACAGAAATCTAGTAAAAGTTGATTTTTATTCTTAGAAGTGCTGTGAGATTTTGAGGGGAGAAAATAGAAAAATTACCTAGCATTAAGTAATAATAATAAATCAAAGAAATGTGTGTTTTAGTGTTTCTCTTAATAGCACCCAGTTCGAAACACTATGCTAAGAATGTTTCCTAATAGTCTTGAGCAGGAGTCGGCAAACACATTTTGTAAAGGGCTAAATGGTAAGCTCTGCAGGTCAAGAGGCAAACTTGAGAATATTTATATAAGTTGGCCTACTTAAATAACAAGGGGGGGGGGGAAACAAGTTTTCACAAATGTATTGAACAAAATGTAACGTAGTAGTAATAAGTAAACTACAAATGTTTGAAATACAGCTCTATTAATGAGAATAATGGATTTGCGTTTTTAAAGATAACATTTCACCAAATTGGGGTCCAAAGTTAGTGCTCCCTATCATCAAAATTGATTTAAAGTGTACATCTGTTAATGCTGACCTGTATTGAGATTTTACATATTTCATCTTTGAAAATGTCTTTTGACAAAGGTAGATGTTGCCAAATACAGATATAAAACCCAGAGAATATGATTTTAATTGACCATATTCATCGCTTGGAAGACATTTATATAATTCTGTTAGATTCTTTTTTTTGAAATTTGCATTTTAGCATGCTGCAGATTCATCATTTCCAATTGAAGGGTAGGTGGAATCTTCTCAATTATACAGTCAATTGGATTGTGAAATATGGAAATGTTATTTGCACTTGCATCAATATTTGAAAAACGCTGTTGGAACTGTAGTTTGAGCTCAGAAAATATATCCGCTGCAAATTTGTGTAGGAATGATAATTTCACTTTTTCTTTTAATTCTTGACAGTGTAAAACCCTCCCTTTTCACAAGGCTGCCTGATATTGTCCACACAAAGCAGTTTGACATGATTTGTGACTCAATCATTGCCAGTTGTTGTCGAAATGACCTTACCACAGTATAAGTTTCACATATGAGCCCTGTAATGCCTTGTAGTTTTAAGTTGAATCCATTAAGAAATCCTATAATATCTGCAGCAAAAGTTAATTTACAAAGCCATTCATTTTTCGATAATAGTGGTTGAGGGAGGTTTTTCTTGTTGAGAAAAATTTCAATCTCTCCTCCGAGTTCAAAAGATCTCAACCAAACTCTTTCACTGATGAACCATTAAACTGTAGTTTGGTAGGGAAAGTTAGTATATTACACTTCCATTTCTGACAAAAAAATCACAGAACTGATACTGGTTAAGTCCACGGGAACGAATTGAGGTTCACCGTTGACACATCTAGTTCAAGAACACATGATAGGTTAAAATATTTCCCACAAAGTACCTGCTGGTGAATAATACATTGAATAACCATAGGCTTTGAACACTTTGCATTTTCACAAGCCTTATAAATGTAACCAACTAAACCTTTCTCTGTACCACATCATCAGTTGGTACACATTAAAATGTCCATTGATTCCACTTAAGATTGTATTTTGTTAATGTTTTCTCAACTTCCTTGAAAATATTTTCACCTGTAGTAATTCCACGAAGACTATTCAATGAAGCTAATTCTTCAGTCATTTCAAACTAGAGATGGGCTAAACAGTGATTTTGATTTTAAAATATCGGTGATTTATACCAGTGATTTTTCACTGTGACTGGTATTCACAGTGTCTTGATGGACCAATATGTTTTAACTTTCACAGTTTGTTGCTAGGTAGTAAGTAGCTAGTAGGTCGATATTTTGTCTGTCTGTCTGTCTGTCTGTCTATACTTTAGAAAATGTAAATTATCATATGTTTATTTTGGTTGCGGTTTATCATGTAACCCCCCCTTTGATTTGATAGGTTCTTATTGCTATAAATAAAAGGTAGGTTAGTTACAAGAGAGTTTATTTTATTTTACAAACAACTAGCAGACATACGAGAGCGAGGCACTCTAGGAAAGTCGAGTGACTGGCCGATAAGGGCCGAAGTAAACAATAAATAAAGGGGCAAGACCCCAAGTCTTTAAGAGAGAACAGAATGATTAATACCAACATAGACATAATTAAATTGACCCTCGCAGAAGGCGACTAACCTAGCAAGAAAGTTAAATACAAGTAATATGTATAGGTCTACACGACCTGGCGATGTTGACACTACATTGACATAAGTATGAAGTTTTATAATAGACTGCCATTGTAAGGCGCAACAGAGAAAAGCAATAAATGATTTACCTAAACCTAACCTGTTACAATAGATCCTAATCAAATTAGTTCAATCTAATTATTATTATTATATTGACCAATGTGCTGGGTGCACGGGCTCGCGCCCCCCGAGTTGAGTAACAACTTAAAAAAAATTACAATCATAACAAATCTTTAACTTTTAGCAAGCAGAACAACTATTTTAAATAAGTTACACATTAAACAGAAATAATTAGCGCCCCAAGATGGCGACATACTAAAGTTCCAACCCGTCCGTGAGGCGGACACAACGTTAAGTACAAAGAAACAAAGCTAGCGCATAAACCATAATGGCTGACAGGCAAATCCTGCAGTCTCAGAGAAATATAGTTATTAGTAACCATGATTTATATTTAAAGTCGAAACTTAAATTTTGAACAAATTAACCCAAACATAATTTAGAAAACGTCGAACAACAACCTACGTCTAAATCTAAGACAAGTGTCTCACCTAATCGAGTGCAGAGAAAAGAGTGTCATCACTACACAGTCCAGCCGTTATATACTGTACAAAGTCAATCACGTGTTCACATACGGCGGGAATCACACTGGGACGAAGGGAGAGGGGTGTACACTGCTTCGACAGAAGTCTCGATTATTCTCGTAATAATTTCAAATCACGCGCCGGTGGATGAGTCTTGTTTCACTCGAACACAACCGTCGGCGCATACGGGTTAACGCATCTTGATGTTCAATTGTCTGAGTCTTGCTCTAATCGGGCCTCGAGCCACGGGCGGTCAGTAAGCCGCGTGATGTTGAGTGGAGTTGAGTGCGCGTGTTTCATGAAGTCGAGATCCAGCCCAGTCAAAGGGGACCAGATCAGGTGAGCCAGATCGTCCATGTTTGCTTTATGTCTGTGACAACGTCACAATCAAAGCAAAGACCACCCCTGCTGGCCACCATATTGTCAACAGAATGAAGTGTGAACGTGAACTGATATTTTGTCAACCACGGTCAAAGTTAGTTTTTAGCTGCTGTCTGAGTAGGTGAGTACTATCGAGTATTTCTGAATGTCACTGGATAATTACTCGAATAGTCCCATGATAATCGGTTGTAAGAAAAACTAATTACTCGGGAGTTTGGCAGTTTGCGATGGAACGATACTTAAAGGCCTAACATAAGCTCTTCCTGTAGGCATTGACATTGACAATTGATATACAGCTACCTAATCTTCAGGTTTCATCTGGGTTTCATGTTGCCTGACTAATGTACAGTCAATACAAATGCGTTTTAAGAAGTTTCAAACAATTGAAAAAAAAAAGAGAAAGCAAAAAATGTTATTTAATATTTTATAGTGAAATGTGTAAATTGGCCAAGATTAGTGGTCCAACAAACATGTTAAACCTGAGTATCAATATTAAAACTTATTTGACGTAATATGAGAAACTCCTGTAATTGTGTAATTTATTTAGTGGTCTGTTTTACTGCAATTCAAATTTATGTGAGATTAAAAATGAGTATAACATAATGGCGATTGGTTTAGAAAATGTTGTTTGGAATGCAGGTCATATATTATATTATTGTAGTGTTATTTTATTTTAAATACCGTATACCTCAGTTTTAGCTTATGTGGTGCTGACTGACAGCTCACAGCTGACTTCTGATGGCTTTAAAAAGCTACCAGACCAAATTATGTATCCCTATGCCGAACCATATGATCTGCAAAAAACATGTCTTTAGCAGTTGTCACTTCTGACAGTCAAAATTTAGGTATATACCTAAATGTTAACTGTCAGAAGTCAGCTGTGAACTGTCAGTCAGCACCACATAAGCTAAAACTGAGGTATACATCTAATAGTAGATGAACTGTACATCTATTAAAAGAAAATAAACTAATTTAAATATAAAGAAATAAAAATCATAACCACAGCAATGAGACTTAGCATTAAATTAAGAGATGCTAGAAAATATTTAATCAATTACTATATACACACACTTTAGATTAGACTATAGGTTGATTAGGATCATCAACGCATAGTAAATATTAAGGTTTATTTATATTTTTTATATTTTGTTACTTATTTCAATGTATTTGCAATTTTGGGGATAGGATCACCGGAAAAAAGAATAAATTATTTTTTTTCCTAACCTACCATACTTTTAAAAAGAATCTGAAATGTGATTCGCTTAGTGAGCTCGCTTTTTGATTTTGTTCTTAACCAATATTTTGTATTGAAAACGCATGTGAATGAAACATTTAAACCATTAAAGTAATTTTTACGTAACAATCTGATACTGTTTTTGAAAAATGAGCTCTGCGAGATCAAGTGTTTTAAATAGAAATAACACGTAAAACATGCCAGTCAATAAGGTTGATTCTCAATTAGCTGGTAGAAAATAAAAGAATAGCAAGGACCGCGAAGCGAGTATTTACTCGAGTGTCTAGAAGAAGCAATACTAGCTCCATAGCTCGAGTAACTGTTGCCATCTGATGTGATTATCTCCGATCACTGATATCTCATTCACCAATACTTTTGAGATCGAGTCACTGGGAGTAACGGTGATCAAATGGTATCAATGAAAAAATCACAGCCAGTGATTTATTGCACATCTCTACTTCAAACTCTTTGAATAAACAGCAGCAACCCGGTACTATCAGTAACATCTCTCGACTCATTAAGAGCCAAGGAAAACCTCTCAAAATCATTTGCCTTCTCATTTAATTGGCTATTGATGTTGCTCCCAATTTCCTCAACTCTTCAAGCAGCTGTTCTCGCCAAAGGTCTGATAGGATGAAATTAATCCATTTTCCCTGGACACATTTCTTCGGCTGCTACAATCAAACATTATTTAATTAGCTCACCATCAGTAAACGGCTTTCCTGCCTTAGCTAACAAATGAGCTACTCGTAAACTTACTTTAGTTGCAGCCTCATTCTCACTTTCATTGTCGTAAAGAAATTGCGTAGTGATGAAATATTCCGTTTTAAAGTTTCCAACTTTTCTGATAATTGCTTTCCTGAGAGTTTGCAACATTGTATCGAGTGCTTAGTGTGGTAATGAAGTATATTGTACTCTTTTAGTACATCTATGGTGTCAATGCACAACACACTGTTTTGTCATCTAATTCGGTGTCAAAATCATTCAGACTTCATTCACTCTGCCTTAAAAGCACAAAATTCGAAGTCCAATTTCCTCTTCTTTACTGGTTTTGAGAGTGACATGATGAATATGCACGGGCAATAAAACGAAAACAAAATTCCGCAGGACAGCGATAAATAGCACTGGAAACGCTGTTTTCTTTAATGTAAATGTGTCTTCAGTCAAGTATGGTATAATATTTCAATATTTAAAAAAAAAATCATTAACCAGACACACCTTTTTGCACAAGAACATTGAAAGAAACCGTTAAATCTGTCCCCTCCCTAGCAAGCAGAGCGTTACGATTTAGTCCGTTGCAAGGGGTATGTTTATGTCCATACCCGCCCCGGTGGTGTAGTTGGCTAACGCGCTAGTCGTGTTGAGCTCGACCGCTGAGGACGGGGAGATCAAGGTTCGAATCTCGGTCGGGTGAACTGGGAGTGGTTTTTCCTAAATGGTTTTTCACTCTCCATCCACGCAAATGCGGGTTCATTTCCTCTAAATTCAACCCTCCCCATTCCTAATCCATTTAGCGTAATTAGTACTTAAGCGTATAACCCGAACGGGTAGTAAGACGCGGTGCTAAATATTATTATTATTATTATTATTATTTATGTTCATCCAGTAAAGTAGAGAGATCACTGGCAGTAAGTTATGTCAACATGGCCAAATGCCTCGTAAATTTCTTGACACTCAAATCTCACTTGAAGTGGTCGCAAATTCATATCATTTAATCTGTAATCTTTTCTACTTCCCTATTCAATGACTTTAAGAGAAAATTCTCAATTTCCTTAGTATGATCTACACCTGAGTGTTGAAAACTTGTTTCGATTTCACCTTTAATGCTGTCAATAACTGTTCTGAGCTTTAATACTCAACTGGTGGTGATGCATTAATGTTGTATTCCAAGAGCTTTGATGGTTTTCGGACACGAGGGAAGCTAACTGGCTGAAAAGCTAGGTGTTAAGAACACAATACATATACCACCAGTATTCGAAGGTTCCACTATTATTTGCTTCCTATTACACTACCAATGTCTCTACAAAATATATAATTTGACACATTTTGTCTTGTTGTCTTTTAAACCATTTTTAAATCATCGCGATCACAGATAGGTACTATATCTAATTCTAATATTTCATCACCAGCAATACCATGTAGTGATGTGTCGCTCGTGAGCGAGTCATTCAAATAGAACGACTCTTGAATGAGAGCTGTGAACGAACGACTCTCGCTTCGCGAACGAGTCGTATACACTTCGAGGTAAAATAAAATGCTGGTTTTCTCAATAAAAACAGACAATCCATTCGCTACAGACTTCGGATCTCAAGCTGTCAAGTACACCCGGTATTGTTTCGTATTAAGCATTCACTTCGTTCAATGGTTTAGATCGCACAGTCCATCTCGTAAGGAACAAAGGTTTCAGTTTAGTTTTTTTTTTTGCCAAAGCTAGATTTTCATCTGCGTTTTAATTGAGAAAAATTCCAGTTCTTTTGGCAGATTCATTAAAAAATGTTGCAAGAGTGTGGACATTTTACAAAATATTCAAAACTTCAGGTACGGTGCTAAAAGCATCTATGAGAGGTAATTTAAAGAGTACCTAGCTGAAGCAATGTAGATAATCAGCTCTATTCTCTTTGGAACTAATTACAGCTTGGACGCCGTTCACGTGGCCGCACATATTCCTCGCACCATCATAACATTGCCCTCGACAGTCTTTTATAGGCAGGTCTAGTCTCAACAAAACAGCTTCAATAAGTGTCTCCTGTAGTTGAGGATGTTTCATACAACCCAATGAAATTTTCAAATACAATAAAATCACTATTCACATGTCGCAAGGAAATAGAAACTTGCTCGTTTGTAGAAATATAGGTCGTCTCATCTACAATAAGAGCAAAGTACTTATTTTGTTTTATTTCTTTATTAAAATTGTGCACTACTGCTAAGACCAATACTTGTAATGTTGACTTTTGGATATCATGGGAAAACGAGTTGTGTCACTTGAGCAATCAATCTTTAATTCCAGGTATTTCATTTCCTCTTAATTCAAAAAATTCATACAAATTAACCTTTTCTTGTTTGCCTCTGAAAGCAAGACCACGAGTAGCTAAGAATTTTATACTTGAAACAATGCTAATAAGAGCTTTCTGAACTTTTTCCATTTCCTTGTTAACTTGGCCAGATAACCTGGATACAACTGGCTTTTGATTGAAAGTTAAATAAGCTTCTTTGGAAACTTTATGAGATTCACTACTTTCATGATATGAACATTTTTCGGAGGCTTTTTTCCAACGTGGAAAGTCCAGAAATAATGAAAGTTGGGTCAACTTTTGACCCGGTAATAACTTTTAAGTTAAGCTCTTTAGCTCGCAGACAAACAAAACTTTTACAGTTACTGAGGTAACATTTCAATGAAGCCAGGGTCATTTCTTGTACAGTTCTGTTTTAAAAGAACAAGCAATCCCACTTGTGATTTTTTTCATACTGTATATTTAAGGGTCTGGATAAAGTTGTTACACATTAATGTTATTACTTACAATAGGTGAACTTGAAGTTCCAGATCAGATATGTCTGCACTGGCTGAGTCTGATTTAGAATAACTTAGAAAACAGCATCCCTATCTTAACTAAACAAAGATGCCGATTCACGATCATGAATATTTACATCATTACTTTTCAAATGGTTACTGACGATGCTGGCTGAGTCCAATTGAGAATCAATTAGAACAGCACCCGTATCTTCACTGTACAAAGATTTAGATTCACAAATATTTACATCATCACTTCTCGACCTATTACTACCAGTCCCATCGTCGCAAATTTCAATATATTTCGATTTTCTTTTAAATAAATCAGTTACCTGTTGTATTTTAATTGTATAATCAATGACTATTTTCGTATTAATGATACCAAGCACGCACAAGGGCTCGGAGATGTAAGAAAACATAATATAACCAACATTAACAGACACTGGCGGATGGCACGTACTCACAATGTTGACTACTAGTTCAACGCACTACTCTCGTGAGCGTGACCTCATTACAGGGTTGTCAGCTGCCGCGAACAAAAGGAAGAAAAGAAAACAAAAATAAACAGATGGTCAGACACTGAAGGATGGATCACCTTTCGCCCACCTATTCCTTCTGTCCTGTGAGTATCTGACCTTTCTAACACTTACAGCAAATTATTAAAGGGCCATATGTTCCCCCTGACCCACTGGTTCTGCTGCCCTTGCCAAATATAATAGCACTCGCTTCCCACTCTATTTGAGCACAATTTTGTTCACTCTTTGTAAGTGTTCTCGAGTCAAAAACAATAGGGCTCTCCTCCCCATTCGGCATTACATGCGAAATTACTGCACTGACTCCAAAAGGTGAGCGCATCACATGCCATTATAATAGGCTTATAGAGGCCATAATGAGTAATCACCAGATAATAAAGAAACATCTACTTTTCCTTTACAAATGCCCTTTTACAGTGCTCTGTCCACTTCCAAGGATGTTTCACCTCTAACAGCTCCGACATTGGTTTTAGCACTGTGGACAAGTGGACAAGTCTGTCAGGAATAATAACCAATAAATCCTAAAAATTATCTTAGCTGGGAAACTTTCATCGGCGTAGGAGCTTCTCTGACCACTTTGAGTTTAATTTCCATGGGATGTCTCCATTCTGCATCTACTTTGAACCCCAAGAACTCAATCTTCTTAAAAAAAATTAATTACATTAATTTTGATTCTATATTGGTTTATTCTTCTTAAAATACTTTTGGTATTTTCTTTATTTTCCTCTAGGGTTTACCAAAAAATGACCAAAGCATCTAAATATAATATGGTCTTAGAAAATACTAACAGATCTTGGTCCATAACAGACTGAAAAATAGCTGGCACCGAAACCATCCCAAAACTTAACCTTGTATATTGGAACAACCCTACATGTGTATTGGTAGTAAGTAGTGGCATAGACTCCTGACTAAGTTCCAACTGTTGGCATGCATTTCTGAGATCTATCTTAGTATACCACTTGATTCCAGGCAACGATGCAAATATTTCTTAAATGTTGTGTAACGGATAATGATTGGGGTTAATGGTAATACTACAATCCCCACACAGCCTAATTCCCTTACTATCCAACTTTTCAACCACCACTACCTTTGGTGTGTCCCACTCACTTGAATTAAGATGTTTTCTTGTTGTAGTCTAGACATTTCCGATTCCACCAACTCCCTTTTAGTATAAGGAACTGACCCTGCCTTACCAAATTTTAGGGTCATGCCTTGTTCCAAAGCAATCGACGCTTGAAAACCTTTAATGATAAGCATTGTGATTTAAAACAGTTTGCAAAGTCCTCCTTTAATTCATTTACCCACTTTTAAATAGCTTGTTCTTTATTTAGTCCTAGGCCTTCTTGACCTATCATCTCCTGCCAATTTAATTTGATGCAGGTGAGCCAATCTTGACCTAATAATGATGCACTCTTGTTATCTTTGACAATCAGTATAGGTAAGCCTTTATTTAATACACTGTACCTTCGTACTCTCCTGATACTATTTACCTTACCCAATATTGGCAAGGCCTCCCCTATGTATGTGGAAATATTAACCTCACATGGTTTGTAATTCCCGTTTGAGAAATTATATTGAAAAGTTTTTTTAGACACTAAACTGAACCCGTGTCAACCTCGAACTGGATTACTATCCCCTTTATTTTAATTCCCACCATGAAGTTGGATTTAATTGAATTCACCCCCTTAACTCAAACGGGGCGTTTTGAGTACTATGATGAAAAAAAAGGGCCAAAGTCCTTGTGTGGTTTCTCCTCCCTCGACTCACCCTATCCTGAAACGGACTCACTTTCTTTGAGCACATCTTCTTCAAATGCCCCGTTTGATGACACACACATTACACCTATATGCCTTAACTTTGCATTCTAACACTAGGTGATTTTTATACCCGCACACGAAACATTCCCTATCCCTCCTTGAAAAACCTTCCTTCTTCTCTATTCCCTTTCCTTTTGGGAACTTTTTGGAGATTTGTTGCATGTTTTCCTGTTTCTGCATCGGTCCCAACATCATAGATTTTTTTTTTTGCTGCCTCCAGGAAACTGCAAGCGCCACTGCCTGCTCATAGGTTAGTGTAATGTCACCGATTGGTCTTTCTCCTGTGCCATTATTGTTAATCCCACAAATTAACAAATCATTTAAGTGGTCATTAAAATTTGCTCCAAAGTTGCAGGTACTGGTCATTTTCATCAGTGTTGCAATATATTGTGAAATAAATTCTTCTGGAGCTTGCAATCACCTATGTAATTCAAAATGTTTGGACCTGTAAGAGGGCTTCAGAGAAATATGATTTCCCACAAAATCCAATAGTTCATCAAATGTTAGTTCCGATGGTTTTCTAGGTGTACACAGTCTCGTAGTATGTCAAATATTTTGCGGCCTATTACCTTGATTAACGTACAAACTTTGCTTTTTTCCTCGATTTTATTGCACTTTATTTAGTTTTCAAACCTTCCTATGTATGCTAACCACGATTTTTCCAACACCCGCAATTACTCTATTGAATTGACACCAATCACTCGCTTCACCATTTCAACCTTGTTTCTTATGGCCTCGTAGTTTTCCTTGTACTGGCACGTCAAGTGTGGTTCAGATCCTCGGCACCATTGTAGTTTCTAAAATAGATATGCACAGGTTACTCGGTTGGAGCAACACAATCTGTCTTTATTTAACAGAAATATACAGCATTCTACTGTTTACAAGTACTTGGGTCCAACAACCGATCGCACCACATTAACTTCCATTTTCAATATACTTTAACTCTATAGTCAAGCATACAACTGATACCATCCTCTCACTGACGTAGTCAAATCACAACATCCAACATATTGATACATTTTAAATTTTAACAAATTCCTTGCTTTCAAATAATAAACTCATTATCAATTCTATTTGGGGAAATTGCCATATTTAGTCAGTAGTGAACACGATTCATATACTCAACAATTATAATAGTTTATTTATTTAATCCACTATTTATAATGAAAATATGTCAACTTAGTTGCCCTCACTCAATAGCTGATCTTGTCCTAGTGCAAAATTTATTAAATTAATAATAGGATTTTGTCACACTACCAAGCAAATAAAAATATTAATCGCTGTTATTTTAGTTACACAAGTATGAAAAGAACCTAGATTGTAGCACCTATATTAAAGATATCTAACCAATATTTTACCCCAGCCTTAACATAAAATTAGTGTTATATTAATCTATGGCTAATATCATATTTTCTATCGAAGTAATGTTGCACTTTTAATCACGAACATAGTACATTATTTTTTATTTTCTTATATAAATTCACTAATTTAATTAACTTGGCCTCTGGTATATTTATTCTGTGGTATTATGGCAGAAATTTGGTTATCCTGTTGTTTATACTCAAGAAATTTATAATAAAAGCATCATTTTTCTTGCTTTGGTATGTAACTTTCATTTAAAATTATTATCAATTAATCCTTTTGTATTGTTGACAAATCCATTATAATAATTCACTTATTTGTCATTACAACATGTATATTATATGTTGGTTAGATTTAAACTAATTTTTTCCCCCCATTTGTGGCTTTCTGAAAAGCAATATTGTATTAAGATTTTGTCATAGCTCCTTCATTTATTCTCAACTTTAGAATTTGTTGGTCTTCAAGCTCAAATAACCTCTTTAAGATATTTAAAAAAAGTCCTATCAAGCCGTGTTATTAATCACTTGAGACACAGAATGACATCAAACGTACGAATAATATGACTTGGGGTAGCTACTGGCCTAGCAAATTATAGGTCTCTCATTACTTTGCGGGATATCATTCAGCCATATTTCTAAGCAGAGCTTTACGTATTTTATTTTATAACCAAGTTATAATTCGTCAAAGATAATAATATATATGTTATGACTTCTAAACTAATATAACATAACCTAACCTTCCATGTTTGAGACAGAGGTAGGTTATGTGATTACAGTAATGCTGTTCAGTAATTTTTTTGGGTATTAAATCCTGTTTACCAATTTTTTTGCTCTGAACCCAAAATTATATTAAAAATATTTAAGCAAGACATTAAGTAGGCCTACTAATGTACTCTCCTGTAACTTTTAGCTTAATACATTTATGTAACATTTAGGTTATTTATGCAGAAAAACAATATGTTCTCATTGCAACAGGCTTATGTATATTTCTAACGAGTAGACATTTTAATTTGGCTTGTAGTAGGCAAGTGTTGGCCTAGGCCCTATTAATTATTATCTTATATATCTAACCGACAATCTAATTTCAAGTGTTTTTATGTATCTTACTAAGTTAATTATGCTATTTGCCATTGTTTTAATTGTCACTAACCCTTTTTACCAAATAAATTATAAGAGCTGAAACGATAAACCATACCAAGTAACTCAGCTTGCTACATAGTAGTTACCTGTTAGGTGTTTAAGACACAAGTAGTGACAAATTGAGTTTTACAGATACAAGTAGTGACCTGGATGTTCAAACATATTTAATGACCTAGTACTGTAACTCTTTCAGACACAGGTAGCGACATAACAACTCTTTCAGATACAGGTAGTGTCTAATAATTCTTCCAGACATGAGTAGTGACCTTTTGAGTCTTGTAGACACAAGTAGTGCCCTATTGGGTGTTGCAAACACAAGTAGTGACATGTTAGGTGTTGCAGACACAAGTAGAGACCTAGCAACTCTTGCAGACACGAGTAGTGACCTAGCGACTCTTGTCAGACACAAGTAGGGACCTAGCGACTCTTGCAGACACAAGTAGGGACCTAGCGACTCTTGCAGACACTAGTAGTGACCTAGCGACTGTTTCATGTGAAAGGAGGCCATGGCCAACCTGAACTTCCAGCAGCCCCCACGAAACAACCCCACTCAAAGTGTGAGTCGAGGAGGGTTTGGTGGCAGTTCCTTATCTGGTCACGTTACACCCACGTCAGGAATGTTTCCTGGCTCTACTGGCTTGACATCCTTCACTCCCCAACAGCTGTCCCCCAACAGAAACCTGCCCCCCATGGGCAGTAGGGGCCTGTTCGGACAGCGTGCTTTCCCTGATCGCCGCTCTCTTACCACAGGATTGGGGTAGGTTCAATGATTCTTTTAACATTTACCTTTTGGTTATTTTCATACTCGATAACTCCACTAGTGTATTAGTTCCTTATAGAGCTTATAGAGACTTGGAGGGGTGGGGGGTGGGGGAACAAGATCAAGGTTGTAATATTAACTTCAAAAAAAAAATTGAAATAAAAAATAAGGGTTAGGGCCAGAGTTATATAAAATATAAGATATTGTATAGGATTGATATGCCGACACCCTAGCTCAGTCAGTAGTGTGGTTGTCTACTGAGCTAAGGGTACCCGGCTCGATTCCCGACAAGACCAAAAAAATGTATCATTAGTGAAATGTGGGTTTACCCTTTCACAGTGATAGATTAACAGTCAGGGACTGGATGTTGTGCCTGTCCTAGTCTTAAGAGAGATTATAAGACATATGAAGCTACGAAAGGCTTAGCAAGCCAGTAGTAGAAAATATATGGCTTGGATAAGAAACTGACCCAGGCCACAGGTTGGAAACAATAATGGATGTAAAGTAAAGAAGCAAGAGAATGGCAGGATTTGGTTTTGTGGAAAGACTACTTTACGAGGCCAACCATGGATGACTGCTACCAAGTCCATAAAAAAAGTTTTAAAAAAACACGAGCCCCACGCTCAACAGAACTGAACTAATAAAGCAAGGTGGACTAAATGCACACAATGTTCAAAAGAACACAGCGAGAGGAATTAATGTATGAAGAATGAAATGTAGTTATTTGTTCAATACACACACAAAAAAAAAATCAAGTGTCAAAACTATAGGGGTTCATCAGTAGATTCAAAAAAAGGATATATATACTGGGGAGGGTGGGAGGTTACATAATGATGAGCTACATACCATGTACTCATCACAAGATATTGTTAGAATAATCAAGTCTCACAAATTACAGTGGGCAGGATATGGCACTACGAATGGGAGATTCTAGAACTGTGTTCAGGGTACTGACTGGCAAACCTAAAGGGAAAGAACATTAGGAACACCTAGATGCAGCTGGGAGGATAATATTAGACTGGACCTGAAATAGACAGGGTGTAATGAGAAGAACTGGATAGAACTAGCTCAAGATAGAGATGGGGTGTAATGAGAAGGACTGGATGGAACTATCTCAAGGTAGATATAGGGTGTAATGAGAAGAACTGGCTGGAACAAGCTCAAGGTAGAGATAGGGTGTAATGAGAAGAACTGGCTGGAACAAGCTCAAGGTAGAGATAGGGTGTAATGAGAAGAACTGGCTGGAACTAGCTCAAGGTAGAGATAGGGTGTAATGAGAAGAACTGGCTGGAACTAGCTCAATTTAATTTAATTTATCACCGCGTCTTACTACCCGTTCGGGTTATATGCTTAAGTATTAATTACACTAGTGGATTAGGAATTGGGAAGGTTGAATTTATAGGAAGTGAACCCGCATTCGCGTGGAGGGAGAGTGGAAAACCATTTAGGGGGGGAAAAAAACCAGTTCACCCGACCGAGATTCGAACCTCGATCTCCCCGTCCTCGGTGGTCTAGCTTAACACGACTGGCGCGTTAGCCAACTATGCCACCAAGGCGGGTTTCTAGCTCAAGATAAGGATAGGGTGTAAGGAGGTGGACACCAAATGAAGAAAATATTTAAGAACACCAAGCAAGATTTGGTTGAGGAATGTCAATCACAGAGCAGATTTTTATACTGTCTGCTTATAGATTTAAAAGAAAGCATATGACATTATAAACAGAAGTAAAATATGGGAAATTATGGAAGAAGCAGAAATACCGCTAAAACTGATTAGACTAATCCGAATGCATAAGCGGATTTACATTATGGGCCCACTAGGCACAGGCCTAGGGGCGGCACATTTTGGATAACATTATTTTTATTATAATATTTTGTTTTTAATAATTACGTTTAAAAATTATTGACTAACATTATCAAAATAGTTCAAGCTAAAGTCAGAACGGCAATATATTTTTTAAATAACTTTACTTCGCAATCGCTTTGTAACTGACATCAGTCTCTCCTTCTTCATTATGTTTAACTCAAGCTACTGTAGGGCATGTACATTGTACATGCCTGCCCCCC